>PVKS010019652.1:0-38057 GCA_004027875.1 Aplodontia rufa
ACACACACACACACATACATATATATGGACATTTATATTTGATATGGGGTGTAATATAGAAGAATCAAGAGACTGGGGTGAGGGCAATGTGGGGGTTAACTATGGTTTAGGGTCAAATGCATATCATATTGTTACTTTATACACATTTATGATTGTACAACAACTCAATTCCTTAATTTAAAAAAAATGCAGCTTAAATCAGGCATGATGGCACACGCCTGTAATTCCAGCAACTCGGGAGGCTGAGTCAGGAGGATCGCAAATTCAACGCCAGTCTCAGCAACTCAGCAAGACCCTAAGCAATTTAGCAAGACTCTGTCTCAAAATAAAAAATAAAAAGGGCTGGGAATGTGGTTCAGCAGTTAAGTGTCCCAGGGTTCAATTCCTGGTACCAAGCGGGAAGGGTGGAAAGAAGCAGCAGCTTAGAAGACAGTTTTATTTGTGAGTACATGATATATTTGAAATGTCTTTCAGAAATATACATGAACACCTTATCATTCATAGTAGAGCTTCAATAAAGTTTAATTGTGCCTAAATTTATACTTGAAGATTTTCTCTGCTATATTACCCACTTTATATTTGATTTGATTTGATTTTAAATGCTACAACAAAGTTCACAAAATCCTGTGTATACGTCAGATAGGGTGGTGCACACCTATAATCCCAGCAGCTCCAGAGAATGAGGCAGAAGATCACAAGTTTAAGACTATCAGCAACTTAAGCCTAAGCAACTTAGCAAGACCCTGTCTCAAAAAATAAAAAGTGGGCTGGGGATGTGGCTCAATGCTTAAACACCCCTGGGATCAAACCCAGGTACCAAAAAAGAAAAAAATGCTGTATATATCTTGCCCATAAGAAATCATACAAAAGAAGGACGAATAACCAAGTGCTCATACACAACCACAACTATATTTCCATGGAATGGCATAAATGATGGTATAGAGAGTCAATGTGCATATGAAGGTAGTAAATTCTGTATCATTTATTCATTCAGTGTCAATCTGAAGTCTTGGAATCTCAAAAACATGTAAGTATATTTACACAAACATCTCTATATATCTTTATGTATTGTGTACAGATGCTCTTTGACTTATAATGGGGTTATGTTCTGATGAACTCCTTACAAATCAAAAACATTGTAAGTTGACCTGGCGATGTATTTCAGCAGTAGAGCACATGCCCAGCATGTGTGAGGCTCTGGATTCAATCTCTGCAACACACACAAATTGTGTTGAACGTACATTTAATATACCTAACTGAGCATCCAAGCTTAGCCACATGGTACACCGCACAGTACTTAGTAGCTGTCTACCTTCATGATCTTGTGACTTACTGGGAGCTGTACTCACTGTTGCTGCTGAGCATCAGGAAAGGGTATCATACTGCACATTGCTAGCCCAGCAAAAGATCCAGATTCAAAATTTAAAATAGAGTTTCTACTAAATGTGTATAGATTTCACACATTCATGAAACTGAAAAATTGTAAGTCAAACCATCATAAACATATACCTTCTACATTATTTTTTTCTTTTTGTAGGTACTGGGGATTGACTCAGGGGTGCTTTACCACTGAGCCACATTCCAAGCCCTTGTCATTTTTCATTTTAATATGGGGTCTCACAAAGTTGCTTAGGGTCTCTAGAAGCTGCTGATGCTGGCCTTGAACTTGTGACACCTCTCCCACCCCCCAAACCCCCACCACCAAACAGTCTCCGTAGTTATTGAGATTACAGGCATATATCACCACACCTGGTTTTTTTTTTTCTTAACTTACTCAAATAATGAATGAAGAAACAAAGCAAAATAACGTTAGTGGGGAAAATTTGCTTAATAATGAGAAGAAAATAATATATACTTCAGATGTGTTTCATATTTTTTTCAAAAGTGTTAACACTTATTAAGACTTCCACATTTTAAAAATCACACTTTTCTTGAAAATGAGGTGAATTATATATTAAACTTTGAATCAGGAGCTGGAGCAGTGGCTCAGCGGTTACGGCACTTGCCTGGCATGCTCAAGTACTCAGGTTCGAAACCCAGCACCACGTACACAACCAGTGTCTGAGCAACCAAGGCCAAATTGAAAAACTAAATAAAGTTGATTCTCTCTTTCTCTCTCTCTCTCTCTCTCACTGTCCCTTTCTCTTAAAAAAATATTGAATCAAAACATTTCAGATTATTTTTCCATGCCATTCTTTTATGTGCTACTTGGTAAAATCAAATAGTTATCCAAGAACTGATGGTTATACCTATTTTTAATTATTTATGATATTTTATTATTTGGTTCTTTTTTTTGCCTTTGCAAATCAAAAGTTCCATTTTATGAAATACAAATCAACTTTGAGTGGAAAAATCTTGAATTCATGTCTAGAACTCTGAATTAATGAAACAATTTTTTTTTTTGGCACCAGCTATTGAACCCAGGGATGCTTAACCATTGAGCTATCTCCCTAGCCCATTTTACTTTGTATTTCAAGACAGGATCTCACTAAATTGCCCAGGCAGCCCTTGAATTTGCAATCTTCCCTCCTCAACCTCCCAAATTGCTGGGCTTACAGGCATGTATCCACTTAGGAGGTTTTGTACTCTTTTAAATTTTAAATTAATCTAATGTCAATGAAAATACAGAAACAACAATTACATGTAGTTTTAGTAGTCTCAATAATGGCTGGTAAAAGGGGGAAAAGAAATAAATAACAATAACTGAAGACATAAATTTGCCAAGAATTGATACAATTTTTGTTTTTCACGAATCCTTACAACACTACTTTATATGGGAGTGTTACAACAGCTTATAGACAAGGGAAGGTAATTTTCTCAAAGTCATACAATTAGCAAGAGGCTATGTGGCTCCATGGAGGATCTGAGTTCTTTAACTGCTAAACTCCACTGCCCTCCTTTTGTCTCTTTCGTTTCCTATCTTCATCCTTCTCCCTTTTTTCCCTTTCCCTTCCTTCATTCATTTTCCAATAGAGAAAAACAAAACAAAGCCAAACCAAGAAAGCAATAAATGTTGCTTCAGTACACTGGAAAAATACATCAATATACTAGACATTCTTTCTTTTTTCTTTTTTTTTTTTTTATGTACTGGTATTTGAACCTAGGGGTGCTTAACCACTGAGCCACATCCCTATCCCATTTTATTTTTTATTTTGAGACAGTTTCTCACTAAGTTGCATAGGGTCTTGCTAAACTGCTGAGGCTGGCTTTGAACTTGTGATCCTCTTGCCTCAGCCTCCTGAGTCACCCGGATTACAGGCATGCGCCAACATGCCCCACCCTTACGTATTATTTTCAAATTTTTCAGGATAAGGGTCAAAAGCTACAGAGTCCCAAAGGGTCTTATCAATTATTACTGGCAGGAAATAGATGACATACTCGAACTGGTTAATTTAAAAAAACGCAGCAAAAGGGACAATTTTAAAAGGGTTATCAGAAGAGAAGGAAACCACAAGAGAGTGCAATAGGAGTTGGGCTTTGTTCCACGGCTCGGCTTGATGAACATGGGAAATTTTGGCTTTCAGAACCTGGAGATACAGAAAGCTATGTGGGGAGAGTCAACTGACAGGCATTCTGATATTCAGTCCAGGGATCAAACAGGTGCCAGATGGTGGAATCAGTTTCCAGAACTCTCTGGCCTCTTGCCATTTCTGGTTATACTCACCCAAAGTGAGAAGGCAGAGAGTCTGCAGATACAGTGTGCAGGTCAGCCTCCCAGAGCTCAGAGCACACTCCAGAGAAGTGGAGGGGAGACTTAGAGGGGTAAACAGAAGATACGCAGCCCAAGATCCAAACTGTGGCAAAAGAAGGCTATGTCCCTAATCCAACATTTAATTGTCTCTCCAAAGTACTCATTTTTTTATTTTTTTGGCTAATATCAGAAACAGGGGGGTTGGAGAGGCTTGGCGATTGGAGCGCTTGCCTGGCATGCAAGAGGACCTGGGTTCCAACTCCACACCACATGCACAACTAAGTATGTGAGACACTAAGGCCAGATAAAAAAATAAATAAAATTGATTCTCTCTCCCTCTCTCTCTCTCTCTCTCCCTTCCTCTCTCTTTAAAGAAAAAACACAAAAAGAAAAAAGAAATAGATTTCCCTGCTGGGCGTGATGGAGCACACCTGTCATCCCAGAGACTCAGAGGCTTGAGGCAGGAGGCAAGAGGATCTGGAGTTCAAAGTCAGCCTCAGCAACTTAGCGAGACCCTAAGCAACTTAGCAAGTTCCTGTCTATTTATATTGCTAAATATGAAAAGGGCTGGGGATTTGATTCAGAAGTTAAGCACCCCTGGATTCAATCCTTAGTACCAAAATAAAAAAATAAGAAAGAAATAAAACGAAATAGTTTCCCCTAACAGATAAAAAAGAAAAGAAATTAGAAAATACTTTTCCCTGATTAATCTCATTAGAATTCAATTAATTTTTTTAAAGAGGCAAGCACTCAAACTGCTGAGCTACTGCTCCAGCTCTGAATTCAATTAATTTTCATACAAAGTATCATAATATTAAGTATTTTACCTGTTCCTGATTACTTTATTATTTCTTTTATGTTAATGATTGTTCCTAAGTTCTTATAATGTGCATCTGATTTATACTACTCCTGAATCTCTGAAACAGGCAGACCTGTGGCCTCCTCAGTCAAATGGCTAGGTCCAGGTACTAGGAAACGCAATGTCAGGAGCTGACATGGTCCACAGACTTTGTTTCTAGTCTCAGGCAACCTCTGTTGTGCAATGCTGAGGAATAAGGTGCTGAAACCAGACTCTGCTCCTTACCAGCTCTGTGCTATGGGTCAAATTATTTTTGCCTCCATTATTTATTTATAAGAGAGAGCATGAGGAAGTGGGGAAAGAACTGAAGAATGAGATTGACCAAATTACGTTATATGCATGTACAAATATGACAAAACGGGCTGGAGCAGTGGCTCAGCAGTTTGAGTGCCTGCCTCTTAAAAAGAGAAAAGAAAATTAATCAAATTCTAATGGGATTAATCAGGGAAAACTATTTTCTAATTTCTTTTCTTTTTTATCTATTAGGGGAAACTATTTCATTTCTTTTCTTTTTTCAGGTGCTTGCCTGGCATGCTCTAGGACCTGGGTTCAAACCCCAGCACCACATACACAACAAAGTGTTAAAGCAACGAAGGCCACATGAGAAACTAAATAAAATTGTTTCTCTCTTTCTTTCTGACTGTCCCCCCCTCTCTCTAATAAAAAAAGACAAAATAAATCCCACTATTATGTATAAATATAATGCATCAGTAGCCAGGTGTGGTGGCACATGCCTGTAAACCCAGCAATTTAGGAGACTGAGGCAGGAGAATTGCAATTTCAAGGCCAGTATCAGCAATTTAGCAAGCCCATAAGCAACTTAGTGAAACTGGTCTCAAAAAAGGACTGGGGATGTGGCTTAGTGGTTAAGCACTTCTGGGTTCAATCTCCATTACAAAAAAAAAACCTGATTATAGTGCATAAGTAAAAAACAACAAAAAAGTAATGATACCAACTACCTCAAATGGTGGTTCTTAAATGAATTAACAGATGGAAAGGATTAAAAACTAGAGCAATGTCTGACACACAGAAAGCACAGAACAAATGTTAACTATTATTATCTCAAATAAGGAGACTATGAGTAAGAGTAAAATTAAATTGGCATAAATTATGATTAGGAAAGCAATTCAAAATGGCTTCAAGACTACTTACAGAAATATCAGGGCAGAAATGACTTCTAAGTGAGAAATTTGCAGACAAACAGCATAGTCTCAGAAACTAACTTTGCACCCAGCATGGTGGGGTACACCTATAATCCCAGTGACTCGGGAGGCTGAGGCAGGAGGATTGCAAGTGCACAGCCAGCCTCAGCAATTTGTGAACCCTAAGTAACTCAGTGAGACCCAGTCTCAAAATAAAAAACAAGGGCTGGAGATGTGGCTCAGAGGTGGAGCACTTGCCTGGCATGTGTGAGGACCCAGGTTTGAACCCCAGCACCACATACACAAACAAGTGTTGGAAAAACAAAAGCCAGAAGAAAAAAATAAATAAAAAACTGAGAGAGAAAGAATCAATTTTATTTATTAATTTTTCATCTGGACTTTGTTTCTTAGACACTTAGGTGTGCATGGGTTGCTGGGGTTTGAACCCAGGTCCTCATGCATGCCAGGCAAGCACTCCAACTGATGAGCCACCACTTCAGCCCCATCCCCAACCCATTTTATTGTTTTATTTTGAGACAGTTCTCTCTAAATTGCTTAGAGTCTTTCTAAATTGCTGTGGCAGACCTCGAACTTGTAATCCTCCTGTCTTAGCCTCCTAAGGCAATGGCGTAGTATAAATATGTGCCACCACACCCATCCTCCACATTTTTATGTTTAAATTGACTATTATATTTTCCTCACTTTGCAGTACTTTAATAAATATTTTTGGGTCATTCTAAGTCCACAAGTTTAGGTCAAATTTTTTTTCCCCCTGGCTTCTCTTCAGATTCCACATCTCAAATATCCTGAAGCAGCTCCTTTCCCTCTCTGCCTCCAACTCTGCTCCTGTTTCATTTAATGACATTTTATCCTCCCTGCTCCTAGGAATGATGCTTTCTTTACCATTCTTGTTCCCACAGTTTTCTAGTTGACTTTGCCTTGTTCATAGAGTCTTGGAATATTCTTTCTAGATATTTGTAGCCTTATCAACTTTATTCCTATGAATTTCTGCCACCCATGTAATGATTGCTTGTGAAGATTCATTTTATATATTATCTATAACTTTCATGCACCAAAAAATGACAACATAGTAGGCATGTTCTCACAGATAAACAAAAGAGGATTATTAGTAATCTAATAAGATCAAGCTTTCTACACAACAGGTCATGACCTATATACGTCATAAGCTGAGTTTACTTGACAGATTCCAGAATTTTAAAAAGTAGACAAAATAATCAGGCATGGGGCTGGAGCGGTGGCTCAGTGGTTTTGGCGCTTGCCTGGCAAGCACAAGGACCCGGGTTCAAACCCCAGCACCACATACACAACTAAGTGTTGGAGCAACGAAGGCCATGTGAAAAACTCAATGAAGTTGTTTCTCTCTTTCTCTGTCTCTCTCACTGTCCCTCTCTCTTAAAAAAAAAAAAAATCAGGCATGGTGGTGCATGCCTGTGATCCCAGTGACTTGGGAGGCTGAGGCAGAAGGATTGCAAGCTCAAAGCCAGACCCAGCAACTTAGAGAGCCCTAAGCACCATAGTGAGAGACTGAGCAACTTAGCGAGACCCTGCCTCAAAATAAAATATAAAAAAGGGGCTGGGGATGTGGCTCTGTGGTTAAGTACCCCCAGGTACTTAAAAAAAAAAGTGCCAAAATACAGTGAAAGAGGATGAAATTTTAAAAATGCAACCATTTAAAAATAAGAGTATGTACCAGGTGTGGTGGCACATGCCTATAATCCCAACAATTTGGGAGGCTGAGGCAGGAGGATTATAAATTTCAGAAGAGCCTCAGCAATTTAGCCAGGTCACAAGTAACTTAGTGAGACCCTGTCTCAAAAGAAAAACTGAAAAGGGATGGAGATGTAGCTCAGTGGTAAAGTGCTCCAAAGCTCAAATTTCCAGAACCAAAAAAAGAAGAAAAAAAGTATAGTTTCATGAAACATTTTTTTAGTTATTTATATGCATATGTATGCTTGGTCACCATGTAAAATGTATTTCTTACTGTGGGTTGATTTGTTGGGGGAACACTGGGGATTGAACTCAAGGATGCCTAACCACTGAGCTACATCCCAACCCCCCCATTGTTTTTCATTTTGAGATAAGATCTCACTAAATTGTTGAAGCTGGACTTGAATTTAGATCCTCCTGTCTCAGCCTCCCAAGTCACTGGGATTACAGGGGTGTGCCACCATACTCAACTAGGCTTGAGGTGTTGTTGTTTTGTAAGAGGGACTGAACCCAGAGATGCTCAACCACTGAGCCACATCCCCAGCACCTTTTTTTTTCTAACTTTTAATTTTGATACAGGGTCTTGCTAAGTTGCAAAATAAAATACTTTTAAATATTAAATTGCTTGATGAAAGGAGTCTACATGTTTTCATTGCCTTTTTCAATATTCCTTGAGATTTCCTAATTAATTGAGCATTTTTAAACTTTGGTTTTAATTTAACATGTGAAGCTGGGTACAACGGTGCATGCCTGTAATCCCATTGATTTTGGAGGCTGAGGCAGGAGGATCAGAGGTTTAAGGCTATCCTGGTCAATTTAGTAAGACCCAGTCTTTAAAGATAGAATGAGCTGGGTTCAGTGAGGTGCATCTGTAATCCTAGCAGCTCGAGAGGCTGAGGCAGGTGGATCACCAGTTGAAAGCCTCAGCAGTTTTACCAGACCCTGCCTCAAAGTAAAAAATGAAAAGTTCAGTAGGGCTCTCCTATGTTTAGTCTCCTGTACTGTAAAACAGACAGGCATACATACATGCAGGGAAGGTGTAAACTGTATATATCAAACTTTAAATATATACAGTTTTTTAAAATAAGCCTAAACTCCGTAGGCATTGACTCAAGGGGTTAGAATCTAATTATAGCTTCTCATCTCTAAACACATTTATTCTTCTTTAAGTTGGAGATAATGATGCAGACTTAATGATCACCTGTTAGTACATCAGCTTATTAATATAATTACCTGACAAATGTCAAGTTTCTGAAAATGTGTTTAAGTACTATTACAATTTCTGTATTTGTACATCTATAGTATGATTTCTTATTGTAGAGCTCATTTTAAAACACCCTCCTGACTGGAGTGGTAGCTCCGGTTACAGTACTTGCCTGGTGTATGTGAGGATTTTGTCAAAGGCATTACCTGAGGCACCAAGGTAACCTGATGGCAGCCTGGTGGAACACCTCCTGGGCTGTCAGGAGTAGATGTGCCTACCAGCAGTCATGCATCATTCAGATGCACCTCTCCATGCCTCTAGATTGTCTCTGCCCCCAGATAACAGTTGCTTCTGATATTCATTCCTGTTAACCTTTAATTACACAAAAACAAGTTTTAGGTCCCATACCTGTTTGAGAGTGTTTTTCAGAAGTGCAGCTGCATCTTTTCTCACTAAAGATTAGGTTGATTAAATTAGGTTGATTGGAAACCCTCTGTTTCAATAAATACTGTGGTGAGAGCTAAGGGGTCAGAGTTCCCTTAACACTCTCCCGAGCCGCTCCTGCATCCAAATTGTTTTTCTTTTTTTTTTTTTCAGGGCCTTGGGCATGCTAGGCAAGAGCTCTGCCACTGAGCTAAATCCCCAACCCCCCCAAACTGTTTTTAAAGTCTTCGTTTCGTACAGAAGTCTGAGCATCTATAGCTGTCTGTGGCACTTTTCTGTTTCTATTGACATGATCATGTGGGGTTTTTTCCCTTGCTTCTATTTAAGTGATCGATTATATGTATTGATTTGCGTATGTTGAACCATCTTTGCATCCCTGGAATGAGACCCACTTGGTCATTGTGTATTATCTTTATGATGTGTTTTTTAGTGCAATTTGTTAATGTTTTTATTAAGGATCTTTGCATCTATGTTCATCAGGGATATTGGCCTATGGTTTTCTTCCTTGATGTGTCTTTGTTGGGTTTTGGTATCAGATTTATGTTTGCTTCATAAAGTGTTTGGGAGCATTCTGTTGGACAGTAAAAATTTTGAAAGTTCTTTAATTTCTGCCAGGTGTAGTGATGTAGGCCTGTAATCCCAGTGACTAGGGAGGTTGAGACAAGAGGATGGCAAGTTTGAGGTCAGCCTCAGCAACATAGTGAGAGCCTGTATCAAAATAAAAATTAGGGAAAAGGGCTGAGCGTGTAGTCAGTGGCAAAGTGCCTCTGGGTTCAGTCCCCAATACCAGGAAAACAAAAAAGAATGCTACTGTCTATCTTTTTGGCTTTGAAATTTCCTTTATAGTGGAAATTGGAAAAACATTATTAAATTTCACCCAAGTTTTGAAGTAGTTTTTACTTCTAATTCCAAATATATTATGCAAGTACTACAATATTTATATCAACTGTAGTTATCTTTCAGAATATCTCATAGGAATGGTACAATCAAAATTAACAAAGGCACTGGTACAGCTGCTCTGGAAAGCAGTGTGGAGACTCAAAAAATTAAGGATGGGGGCTGTAGTGGTGGCTCCGAGGTTGTGGTGCTTGGCTGGCATGCATGAGGATGAGGGTTCGAACCTCAGCACCATGTACACAATGAAGTGTCAGAGCAAGGAAAGCCACATGAAAAAAAAAACAAATAAAATTGATTTGCTCTCTCAGCAACACAGTAAAATCTATATTCATGGCAACTCACTTTACAATAGCCAACCCAGATGCCCCTCACTGGATACTGGATGAATGGATCCAAAAGCTGAGATACACACAAACACACACACACACACACACACACACACACACACACACAGTGGAATTCTACTCAGCAAGTAGAAACAATGATATTGCAGCCTTTGAAGGTAAATGGATGGCAATGGAAGAAATCATGCAGAGCAAAGTTAGCCAAACCCAAGGGTTGAATGTTTTTCCTCATTTGTGGAAGCTAGAGCAAAACACAACTTGGATGAAAGGTTGACAAACTCATGCATTAGACACAGCAAAGGTGTAACAACACATAATCTAGGGCAATCCATAGATATATGGGGGAGGGGGAGGGCTTAGGTGGTGGAGAGAGGACAGGGAAGGAGGAAACAGAGGGATCTAGGGAGACAATCAATAATGTAGCATACTCTTTACCCCCCTGAGAATTCAAATAATACTTATACAATCATTTAATTCTGGGAAATTAACAATCTAAGCATTTATGTCACTTATAGAAGCAAAATATAGAAGAATCAATAGACTGGGGTGTAGGCAATATGGGGGTAATTCTGGTTTAAGAACAAATGCATATCATATTGTTACTTTATATGCATTTATGATTGTACAATAAGAACTCCTTAATAAAAAATTCAAAAAATAATATCAGCATATTACAGTAAAAAATTAATAAAGGCAATCAATGAACAAAGCATAAACAATTCTATTTGAAAAATTTGAAGATGCCTATATTTTTAGTTTACAAATTATCTTTGAAATATGTAAGTGTTGGGGCTAGAGTGGTGGCTCAGTGGTTATAGAGCTTGCCTGGTATGCACAAGGACGGGGGTTCTTACCCCAGCATCACTTACAAAACAAAACATTGCAGCAATGAAAGCCAAATGAAAAGCTAAATAAAATTGATTCTCTCTCTCTCCTCTGTCCCTCTCTATATATTAAGAAGTAAATAAATAAAATAAAACATGTAAGTGTATAAGTGTATATCTATATTTTCTAAGTATATCACACATATAAAAATTTATAATCAGGAAGTATGGAAAACAAAAGTAATAAAATGAACACCCAATAACCCATTAGCTGATGATTTAAAACCTCACTAGTGGGCTAGAGTGGTGACTCAGCAGTTGTGGTGCTTGCCTGGCATGCATAAGTACACAGATTCAAACCCCAGCACCCACATACACAGCTAAATGTCAGAGCAACAAAAGCCGTGTGAAAAACTCAATAAAAATCGATTCTCTCTGCCTCTCTCTCTCTCTCTCTCTCTCACTGTCCTTCTCTCTTTAATAAAAAGGAAAAAAACCAAAACAACAAAACAAAACAAAAAAGCCTTCACTAGTATCAACTGGATATGGTGGTGACGGGAGGATCACAAGTTCGAAATCAGCCTGAACAATTTATTGAGGCCATGTGTCAAAATCAAAAAGATTTGGGGCTGAGTGCTGTTGCACATGTCTGTAATCCCAGCAATTAAGAAGCTGAGGCAGGCAGAGGCTGGAGCAGTGGCTTAGCGGTTGGAGTACTTGCCTGGCATGTGTGAGGAGCTGGGTTTGGACCCCAGCTCCATGTATACAACAAAATGTCAGATAAAACAATAAGGCCAGATGAAACAATAAATAAAATTGATTCTCTCACTCTTACTCTCTCTCTCCAAAAAAAAGAAGAAAAAGAAGAGGAAGAGGAGAAGGAGGAAGAAGATGAGGAAGAGGAGGAGGAGGAGAAGGAAGAAGAAGAAGAAGAAGAAGAAGAAGAAGAAGGAGGAGGAGGAGGAGGAGGAGGAGGAGGAGGAGAAGGAGAAGGAGAAGAAGAAGAAGAAGAAGAAGAAGAAGAAGAAGAAGAAGAAGAAGAAGAAGAAGAAGAAGAAGAAGAAGAAGAAGAAGAAGAAGCAGCAGCAGCAGCAGCAGCAGCAGCTGAGGAAGAAGCTGAGGCAGGAGGATCACAAAGGACAGCCTGGAATATTTAGTGAGGCCCAAAGCAACTTAGTGAGACTGTCTCAAAATAAAAAACCAAAGGGCTGGGGTAGCTCAGGGGCAGAGTATCCTTGGTTCAAATAAAATAAAACCTTATTAGCATTAGAGCTAGTTAAACTCCATGCTTTCATAATTAAGTCATTGTATAATCTTATGTCATGTACACCTAAAAAGAGCCAATTAAATTTTAAAAAGAATAGATTAATAGATGGATAGAGAGATGAAAGAGATATATAGAACATGGATCTATAAATGTCCTGAATACATTTATTGATAAAAATGTTTTACCATGTTTAAAAATCTATACAAATGACTCTACTATAAATACTCTGCATCTTTCTTTTTTTGTTTTGCTCAAAGTACTTTTGAAAATTATCCATGTTATCATACTCTAATCATTTTCATTACTCTACTTCGTTCTATTGTCTGATATCATAAAATATTGTTTAGTTTTAAATAAGTAATCTTTAAAATGAAAAAAAAACCCCTTACTAGTGTCTTAGAAGCCCTTTTTCTGTTGTCCCCCACCCAGATTCAAAAACCTTCTTTCTCTTATCCCAAGAGGTAACAGCTATTCTTTTATGTTAGTCTCTTGGTTTGCTTTTCTTTCTTTTTCTTTTTCTTTTTTTTTAAGCACTAAAAGTTTTTGTTCCACAACTTAGAACAGCGGCTGATGTTGCAGACCAGATTAGTTCTAGTACAAATAGTAGTTTATCTATTTATTTATTTATTTTTAAGTGTTGTCACCCCAGCCTCCACCTCTGCCCCTGCCTAGTTATTTAAAAACATGAGTGAATAAGCTCAGTGTGTCCCAAGATACAGTAAGGGGTGAGGGGCTGGGAGGGCTGGCAGAGCCTGCAGATGCATTTCCACCTGAAGGCTCCATGCAGTGTGACCACTGGAGTGCAGATAACTTCTTGAGAGAGCTTGACAACTGCCCAGGAATAGGAGGCCTTATGAACACAGGGATTCCTCCTCACCTACAGATTTTTGCAAGCAGAAGCCTGGCAGAAGTCATCCCCTGAGACAGGGTGGAGAGTGGCTTTCACGGGAAGATCTCTTGATCGTCTTTATTGTTGTATCATCTATACCTAGATGATTATTGTTTAGTTGAGTTTTATTTATTTTATTTTATTTCTTATTTTTTGCAGTACTGGGAGTAGAACTCAAGGATGTTCTACCACTGAATTACATCCCCAGACCTTTTCTTTCTTTCTTTTTTTTTTTTTTTTTTAAAGAGAGATGGACAGTGAGAGAGACAGAGAAAAAGAGAAACAACTTTATTTAGTTTCTCACATATCCTTAGTTGCTCCAACACTCAGTTGTATACGTGGTGCTGGGGTTTGAATTCGGGTCCTCGTGCTTGCCAAGCAAGCACCGAAACCGCTGAGCCACCGCTTCAGCCCCTCATTTCATTTTTTTGAGACAGATTTTCTCTAAACTGCTCAGGCTGACCTGGAACTTGCAATCCTACTGACTCAGCCTCCCAAATCCTGGGATAGAAGGCAAGCACCACCATGCCTGGACTTCATAAACTGAGTAGCAAACCCAAACTTAAACATACACAGAAAGGACTATATTGCCACTTATATCTATAAGGAGAGTTTTAACTGAACAGAGTTTGTATGTCACAATCTTCCTCCCCCAACAGTTTAAAAGTGTCCAACGGGTCTAGAGTGGTGGCCCAGTGTTTATGGCACTTGCCTGGCATGAGCAAGGGTATAGTTTGAACCCCAGCACCATGTATACAACGAAGTGTTGGAGCAAAGAAAGCCACATGAAAAACTAAATAAAATTTAGTCTCTGTTTCTTTCTCACTGTCCCTCCTCTTAAAAAAAAAAAAAGTCAATGAAGAGGCCAACCAAACATCAGTTGAGATGGTAATATGGATTAGTTTAGAGGAGACAGAGATAATGCAAGAATGAATTTACAAAAGATCACCACTCAGTAATATCATTAATATCGCCAGACTATAACAGGAATATGTACATAGTTACATATTCATATAAAATTCTATGCATTTGCTATAGGGCATACATTATATATTTATGTGTTTTAGAAATCAAAGTTTCTGGAAATTTTTAATATCATAAAAATGAAAGGCTAAATAAGTTGAAAGATAAGGTTGACAAAATAGAGCAAAAAGATTTAAAAGTGGACACTACTAACAAAAAAATTAGAATATTGGTCTAGGAAACAAAATATTCAGACAGTTGATTCTAAAGAGAAAAAAACAAACAATTAGTAGGAGGAGAAATCATAAATGAAACAGTTCAGGAACATTTCCGGGTAAAGGACATATGGTGCCGGATTTAAAGTTATCATTTAGGGGCCAGAGCATTGGCTCAGCAGTTGGAGCACTTTCCTGGCATGCTTGAGGACCTGGGTTCAAACCCCAGCACCACGTATAAAACTAAGTGTTGGGGAAACACAGACCATGTGAAAAAATATATAAAGAATTGATTCTTTCTATTTCTCTCTCACTCTCTCCCTCCTCTCTCTTTTAAATAAACAAATAAATAAATCATTTAGTGTCCAACAAATAGATTCAAATAGATACACTCCAAAGTACATCATCAAGAAATTCTAGGATGCTGGCTGGGTGTGGTGCTGCATACCTGTAATTCCAACATTCAGAAGCCAAAGGCAGGGGGATCACAAGTTTGAGGTCATCCTCAGCTGTTTATGTGTTTATTTATTGAGTGAGAGAAAGAGAGACTCAATTTTATTTAGTTTTTCATGAGGCTTTCATTACTCCGACACTTCGTTGTGTACGTGGTGCTGGGGTTTGAACCTGTGTCCTCACTCATTCTAGGCAAGTACTGGAACTGCTGAGCGACTGCTCTAGTCCCATCCTCAGCAATTTATTGAGGCCCTAATCAGCTTAGTGATTGTCTCAAATAAAAACTAAAAAGAGCTGCAGATGTAGCTCAGTAGTAAAGCATCACTGGATTCAACTCTGGTACCTATCCACCAAAAAGAAATTTCAGGACATTTGAGATGAAAAGAAGATACTCTGAACTTCTAGAAATACAAAGATGGGCCAGACAAAAGATAAGGGATCAAAGCTGCTTTCAACTCTTTAATATTAACAATGGAAACAAGAAGACACTTGAGTAAGGCCTTTTGAAAAACATAAAGAAATATGATTTCAACCTAGAATTTTATAGCTAACCAAACTATCATCACTTGCAAGAGAAAAACAAAGATACCTTTTTGCGGGGCGGAGGTACTGGGGATTGAACCCAGTACCCCTTAAACACTGAGCCACATCCTTAGTCCCCTGCCCCCCTTTTTTTCTTGAGACAGGGTCTCAATAAGTTGCTCAAGCTCTCACTACACATATAGCTACAAATAATGATAATTATTTATTTTTGGTGGTGGGGATTGAACTCAGCATCACTTTACCACTGATCCACATCACCAGACATTTTTATATTTTATTTTGAGACAGGGTCTTGCTAAGTTGCTTAGGGACTAAGTTGCTACTGGCTTAAAAAAAAAAAAGTTGCTACTGCCTTGGAACATACAATCCTCCTGCCTCAGCCTCTGGAGTCACTGGCATTACAGGCATATGCCATCAAACCCTAGCAGTTCCAAAAAAGACACTTTAAAGATGGAAGCTGGGCATGGTGGCACAAGCCAGTAATTTCAGCAACTGGGGAGGCTGAGGCAGGAGGCTAGCCTCAGTACCTTAAGAAGACTCTCAGCAATTTAAAGACCCTGTCTCAGGCTGGAGAAGTGGCTTGGCGGTTATGGCGCTTGCCTCGCATGTGCGAGTACACAAGTTCAAACTCCAGCACTTACGTACTCAACAGTGTCTGAGTAATGAAGGTTACTTGAAAAACTAAATAAAAATTGCTTCTCTCTTTCTCTCTCTCTCTGTCCCCTCTTTCTTTAAATAAATAAATAAATAAAGACCCTGTCTAAAAAAAAAAGGACTGGGGATGCCAGGAGTGGTGATGCATTCCTGTAATCCCAGAGGCTTGGGGAAGCTGAAGCAGGAGGATCTCAAGTTCAAAGCCAGCCTTAACAACTTAGGCCCTAAGCAACTTAGGGCTGGGGATGTGGCTCAGTGGTAAA
This sequence comes from Aplodontia rufa, assembly GCA_004027875.1. Classification (NCBI taxonomy): domain Eukaryota; kingdom Metazoa; phylum Chordata; class Mammalia; order Rodentia; family Aplodontiidae; genus Aplodontia; species Aplodontia rufa. The sequence continues at coordinate 16,381 of PVKS010019652.1, forward strand.
GTGTCTCTGGGTTCAATTCCTTGTACTAAATAAATAGTCTGGAGATATAACTCAGTGGTAAAGCACCCCTTCATTCAATCCCCAGTATCCCCCTCCAAAAAAAAGTGTGTTGGGGGAGAGGGAAATATACAAAGTTTTCTGACACAGAGGAGAGATAAAGTGAGTCCCCAGGATGTTGTTTGAGGGAGTTATCGAAATGATAAATGGACTGAATGCACCCAACCTGGTTTTGAAAGGGCAAATAATCTCTGAAGAGTCAGATATAGTGGCTCAAGTCTGTAATTCCAGCAATGTGGGAGGCTAAGGCATGAGGATCACAAGTTTGCGGCCAGCCTCAGAATTTGAGGGAAACCTGTCTCAAAATAAAAAGTTAAAAGGGCTAGGAATGTAGCTCAGAAGTAAAGCCCCACTGGGTTCAACCCTAGTACAAGAAAAAAAATGAAAATCTCTGGGAGGCTTTTTTTTCTTCTTCTTCTTCTTTTTCAATATAAACCTAGTAGAATGCTTTCTGTGGATTGTGGATGAATTTCTTTTCTTTTTGGGGGGGTTGTACTAGGGATTGAACACAGGAGTGCTTAACCACTGAGCAAAATCCTCAGCCTGTTTTTTATTTTTTATTTTGAGACAGTGTCTCATTAAGTTGCTTAGAGCCTTGTTAATTGCTGCAGCTGGCTGGTTTTTTTGTTTTGTTTTGTTTGTTTGTTTTGTACAAGGGATTGAACCCAGGGGTGCTTGATCACTGAGTCTCATCCCTAGCCCTTTTTATATTTTGTTTTGAGACATAGTCTTGTCTTGCTAAGTTGCCCACGGCCTCACTAAGCTGCTGAGGCTGGCCTTGATGGGGATCCTCCTGCTGAGGCTGGCTTTAAATTTCTGAGCCTTCAACAGCAGCCGTCTGAGTCACTGGGATATAGATGTATACAGCATTTAAACCACTGAGCCACATCCACAGCCCTTTTTTATTTTCATTTTTTTATTTTGAAACAGGTTCTCGCTAAGCTGCTAAGTTGCTCAGAGCCTCGATAAATTGCTGAGGCTGATTTCAAACCTGCAGTCCTCCTGCCTCAGCCTCCTGAGCCACTGGGGTTACAGGTATGTACCACTGCACCAGTGGGATGAATTTCTTGAGTGATCATTTAGACTACTGATAGCCCAGGTTTGAATTACTGATAAGTAAGTAGAACATTAACCAAGTTAAAAAAGATAACTGAGGGGCTGGAGCTGTGGCTCAGCAGTTAAGGTGCTTGCCTGGCATGTGCGAGGGATGCAGGTTCGAACCCCAGCACCATGTATGCAATAAAGTGTCAGAACAATGGCAACGAAATGAAAAACTAAATAAAAATTGATCCACTCTCTCACTGTCTCTCTCTCTCTCTCTTTGCAAAAACAAAAACATTAATAATTGAAAGTTCTCTAGAAAATCTATAAATTCACAGTCTGGAGCGGTGGCTCATCGGTATCACGCTTACCTGGCGTGCACAAGGACCTGGGTTCAAACCCCAGCACCATGTATACAACTGAGTGTCAGAGCAACAAAAACCAGATGAAAAACTAAATAAAGATGATTCTCTCTCTCTCACATACATACTCTCCCTCTCATTAAAAAATAATATACATGTATACAAATTCATTCTAGAGATGTAATCCTCATTTATCTTATGGTTTAGCTCTGAATAAATGAATATAATAAAATACTGATGGGCTAGAGCGGTGGCTCAGTGGATTCAGTGCTTGCCTGGCAAGCACGAGGACCCGGGTTCAAACCCCAGCACCACATACACAACTAAGTGTTGGAGCAACTAAGGCCATGTGAAAAACTAAATAAAGTTGTTTCTCTCTTTCTTTGTCTCTCTGACTGTCCCTCTCTCTTTAAAAAATAAAAATAAAAATAAAATAAAATACTGCGCCAACCTAAATCCAATATGAGTAAAGTGGAGGAAGAACAATAGCAAGAGAGCATGTGTAATGACAGGAGTAAAAGAAGAGAGCCAAGAACCCCTCTTCTACAGTGGGTGTTGTTAGCTGCTGCCCACACATGTAGAGATGTGGAAGACACCAAATAAGCTAGCCAGGGGTGATGGCACGTGCCCCAAATCCCAGAGGCTCCCGAGCAGAGACAAGAAGATTTTGAGTTCATGATCAGCCTCAGCAATTTCATGAGTTCCTAAGCAACTTAGTGAGACCTGTCTCAAAATAAAAAAATAAGGAACCAGAGTGATGGTTCAGTGGTTAAGGCACTTGCCTGGCATGCGCGAGGACCCAAGTTCGAACATCAGCACCACATACACAATTAAGTGTTGGAGCAACAAAAACCAGATGAATAACTAAAATTGATTCTCCCTTTCTCTCTCTCATACTGTCCTTCTCTCTCTTTAAAAAAAAAAGGGGGGGCTGGAGCAGTGGCTCAGCAGTTTCAGCGCTTGCCTGGCAAGCACGAGGACCCGGGTTCAAACCCCAGCACCACGTACACATCTGAGTGTTGGAGCAACTAAGGCCATGTGAAAAACTAAACAAAGTTGTTTCTCTCTTTCTCTGTCTCTCTCACTGTCCCTCTCTCTTTAAAAAAAAAGAAAAAAGAAAAAAGGGGGGGAGGGAGGCTGGGGATGTTGCTCAGTGGTTAAGCACCTTTGGCTTCAATCCCTGGTATTCCTCTTCTAATAATAATAAAAATAAAATAAAAGGGCTGGGGATTTGGCTCAGTAGTAAATTTCCCCTTGGAAATTACGTTATCCCCCCCCTTGAATAATGATACTCTACAAATTTTAAAGTAATTATTTCTGGAAAAGAGGAAATGGTTATTTAGAGGAGTGGGGCACTGAAGTTTTTCTAGAATTCCTTGAAAATTAATTAAGAATTTAATAAGATAGAATTTCTTATAAAAATTAACACTGAAGAGGAGAGAGTTGGCTTCCCCCTGCCCCCAGAATAATGTGTATCCTGTCCACTCTGCTCTGCAGAGAATCTGGGACTGAGATGCATTAATCCAGAACTGGGATCTGGGATTTGGTGGCACAAGTGGTCACTGAGAGAAGTCAAAAAATATTCTGGTCGGGCTGGAGCAGTGGCTCAGCGGTTTCAGCACTTGACTAGGAAGTGTGAGGACCCGGGTTCAAACCCCAGCACCATGTACACAACTGAGTGTTGGAGCAACGAAGGCCATGTGAAAAACTCAATAAAGTTGTTTCTCTCTTTCTCTGTCTCTCTCACTGTCCCTCTCTCTGTAAAAAAAAAATGAAAATTTACTTGGGATGAAGAAGAGCAACTGGAGAAGAGAGCAGAATGGAAAGTTACAAGCCCTAAGCACGGTGTGACAAATTCACAGGGTAAGTTGAGGGGGCAGTGGCCAGTCTGACCAACAAAGGTAAACTACATCCTTGCCCAAATGCCTAAGAAGGCCTTCCTGCCGCCAGAGAACAAAGAGAGGTGGGGACAACTAAAGATAGATTTCTTTAAATGACCCAATAGGAGCTAGTAAAACCTAGGTGACAACCTGAGACTATATACCCCTCAGTACTCAGCCAAAGAGGAACCAGGAGAAGGACATTGTGCATTAGGGGATAAAATGTTGATTGTAACTGCTCTGGGTTTGCCTGTCATTCTTGCAAAACCAACATTAAAAGCCTTGCTTTCTCTGTACCTTTGTCTCTCAGTCTGTTTGGGCTTGGACCACTGAGCTTGACTCACACAATCATTACCACCATATCTAACATTGATGGAACACTTAATACATACACATTACTGCAAGCACTTTGTATGTTGTATTATGCAATCCTTGCGTCTGCTTATTTGTAACAAGTAATTATATTCATCCCAGCTTCACAAATTGGAGGGGCTGGAGCGGTGGCTCAGCGGTTTCGGCACTTGCCTAGCAAGCGCGAGGACCCGGGTTCAAACCCCAGCACCACGTACACAACTGAGTGTTGGAGCAACTAAGGCCATGTGAAAAACTCAATAAAATTGTTTCTCTCTTTCTCTGTCTCTCTCACTGTCCCTCTCTCAAAAAAAAAAAAAAAAAAAAAAAACAAATTGGAAAACCAGGGCATGGAGAATTTAAATAATTTGCCCAAGTTTAGAGCTAGTCAGTGGCAGACAGCTTGATTCTAGAATTCTTGCTCTTAACATTATATTCCAGCTGCCTTTCTGAAATACATTAATTCCAAATCTTTTAGTGTGACTTATTGTATTCTTCTGAAACTGATTCTAAAAATTTATCCATCCATTAATTTTACCAGAACATCATGTAAGTTTTTTTCAGAAGTAACAGCAATGTTAAAATTGACAAGTTGAATTCTTAACTGCACCATAAATATTTATTAAAACCAAGTACAGTTGGGTATGTTTTTAGAAGGTAGAAGGGAGCTGGGGGAGCAGGAAGGATGCTGGAGAGGTGGCTCACTGTTATGGGGCTTGCCTGGCATGTGTGAAGACGTGAGTTAGAACCCCAGCACCAGAGACGCAGCGAACTGTCAGAGCAACAAAGACCACATGAAAAACTAAAATTCTCTCACTGTCCCTCTCTCTTAAAAAAAAAAAAAAAAAGGAGCTGGATTGTAGCATGCTTGCCTAGCCCATGAAAGGCCTCAGGTTCCATCCCAAGCACTGCAAAACAAAACAAAACAAAAACTTCCTTCCAAGAGCATATGGGTGGCTAGAAAACATTATGAAGAAAAATGTTGTAAACAATTAAGTTAATAAACTTGGTGTAGTGACCCACACCCATAATCCCTGCAACTTGAGAGGCCTAGGCAGGAGGATACCAAGTTCCAGGCCAACCTCATAACTTAGTGAGACCCTGTGTCCAAATAAAATAAAAAAAGCTAGGGATTTATCTCAGTGGTACCACATTAACAGGTTCAATCAACAACAGCAACAATAATTAAGTACATAATATATATGAAATAAAAATATTCCAAAATTCTTTGTAAAAAGTTTCCACTGGGCCAAGGCTTCCTTTTTCATATGTGGAGTCATTTTTTCGGCTGTTCTCAGGTTTGAAATGTCTCCTTCCTTGACTTCAAAAAGTATGGTTTCTTCAAGGTTCCACTAAATTACTTTCTGCTTTATAGAAGTACTATGTGTTTTTTCATTTTGTTTGTGTGTGTGCGTGTCTCAAGGATTCAACCCAGGGGCATTTTACCAGTTAGGCACATCTCCAGCCCTTTTTATTTTTTATTTTGAGGCAGGTTTCACCGTTAGGTAGGACTTGACCTAGGCAATGCCATTTTGAATCTTATCTTCGATCTTCAGTCAAGACCCACCTATCCCTAAACCCCAGACCCACCTAAGAAAGAACCCTTCCCTGACAACTCCCTAATCTTCTTTTCACTTAGTCCTCTATATCTACCCCAGTCTGTAAGCAGAAGACAGGTCCCAGGCTCCACTGGGTCCCCTGCACAGGTTTCTCCCAATAAACCTGTGTTGCTATTCAACCGCCCCTCTCCTCTCTATTTCCTTCCTTCACCTCTTTGCTTATACTTACTAAGTTGCTTAGGACCTCACTAAATTGCTGAGACTGACTTCAAACTTGTAATTCTCTTGCCTCAACCTCCTTAAATACTTTTTTTTTCCCTAAGAAGCAATTTACCTGCAGCTCTGCCTGCCTTAAGTTCACTGGATATGGTACATAAAATACCACATAAATAACTTGATATCTGCAAGGGTAAATGCATGCCCAAAATGCAGATAAAAATACAGGTTACCATGAAGTGGGGGGACTTCTAAGACCCTTACATAGACCAGATCCCAGAACTTAGGATGATAAGGAAAATTCCCTGTCATGGGAGGAGAGACATCTCTGGCGAAAGGTGCAATGATTTTCCTGAGGGGCAGGTGACCTCAACTCAGGAACATCTGGGTCCTTGGCATACTGGATGGAAAATAATTTCATCACAAGTCAGTCAGAGGCATAAACAGAAGTTTATTTAGGAAAGTAGATACAAATTCAAGGGATAATACAAGTTCTCAAGAGAGAAGCAGCTCTGACTTGGGCTGAGGGTCCAATATTTATAGAAGGGCTATACCTGGGGCAGAACTGGAGGTGGATGTAGGGTGGAGCTGCACAATTTCCAATCCGTTTTCCTGAGCCTGCTTATTTCTTCAATTTACAAGGGCATGGGCCAAAGACAAAGGTCAAAGGTGCAGTTCCTCAAGATTTACAACTGTGCCTTTTGCAACTCAATGGTTTGAGGGAGTTTCCCCCAAGATTCAGTATTTTTTTCTCTTTATCCTAAATCCCTATCTCACCCATAAAAATTTGCTAAGAACAGGTTCCACTTAAAACTTGACATCCAAAGTGATCTAGAGTTGTCATGACAATGGGAATTTAAAAGACTGATGTCAGTCGAAGGTCAAGAGGTGGAACTGGACAGGGCTCTCTGGAAACTATCCCTTTCCTCTTTGAGAGGAACTCACTCTCTTGTTTGAAAGTCATCCCTTCTCCCCTTTCTTATCCCTTCTAATAAACTCCTGCCCGTTACTCAGACTTGTCTGAAAACTGTGACCTTGCAAGAATCAGGTTTTGAAAGGTGCATCCATGCTGCCTCAGTTTTGAGGAAGACCCCAGCCCTATTACACCACCCTATTACACGCAAAGCTTGATTATTTTGTCTATTTATTATTTATTTGTTTATTTTTGTGGTACTGGGGATTGAAACCAGGGCCTTGCTTATTTTAGATGAGTGATTTAGCACTGAATTACATTTCCTTCCCCAATGTTAGGTCGGTTTCAGATGGCTGGATGAGGGCAGGGAACAACCAATCAGGCGCTGACAGATAAACCCCAATCAAGTCTCACAATCACCTGATGATCAATGGAGTCACCAGTCAATCCCCGAGGGATATGAGACCCGCAGACTTCCCCTGCCCACCCCAGACTATAAAGTCGCTGCACAGGCAGGGCCAGGTGTGACTTCCCTGGCCCACCTTCACTTTGGCAGACTGGTGAACCACACCTGAGAACCAATTCCCAGTAAAAGCTTTGCTTAGCCGCTTTTAGGTCTGACTCCTTTTTGGTCACCCACGTCTGATTTTACACCCATTCTATTTAGTTTTTTCTCAGCTGTTTCTGTGTTTTCTCCATTTGTCTGTGGGATTATTAAGCTCTTTAGTACAAAACAGAACATTTGTTTTTTTCTTTAATACATGTTGGTAGGTAGAGCTTGACTGAGGCAACACTATTTTCTTTTTTTAAAACAGAGAATTAATTCTTTTTAGTTTTACTTTCATTGCTCTGACACTTTGTTGTGTATGTGGTGCTGGGGTTCGAACCCGCATCCTTGTGCATGCCAGGCAAGCATGGTAACCACTGAGCCATCGCTCTAGCCCCCACTTTGAATTTTTTTAAGAGAGAAGCAGTGAGAGAGAGAGAGAATCAATTTTATTAATTTTTCATATGACTTTTGTTGCTTAGACACTTCCTTGTGTATGTGGTGTTGGGGTTTAAACTCAGGTCCTCCTGCATGCCAAGCAAGCGCCTAAACCACTGAGCCACAGCTCCAGCCCCAGAGAGAATCAATTTTATTTAATTTTTCATGCGACTGCTATTGTTCCAATACTTAGTTGTGTGTGTGGTGCTGGGGTTCGAACCTGAGTCCTTGCGCATGCCAGGTGAGCGTTGTAACAACTAAGCTACTGTTTCAGCCCACATTTTGAATCTTATCCTCCATCTTAGAACAAGAACCACTTATCCTTAAACCCCTGAGCCACCTAATCTCTAAACACCAGACCCACCTACAACTCCACCATTATTCAAGAAACCTTTCTTGACAACTCCCTGGGAATGCCCTAATCCTTTTTCCTCAAGCCCCCTAAATCTGTCCCCATCTGTAAATGGAAGACAGGTCCCAGTGTCTACTCGGGTCCCCCTCTGCAAGTTTCTCCCAAAAAACCTGTGTGATTATTGAGTCACCTCAACTGCCCTCTCTGACACTCTCCTTTCTATTTTCTTCATTCGCCTTGATCTTACATGTGTTACATTTTTCTCTAGATTATCTTTTGATTACATTTATAGTAATGTTTTTTCCTATGAGAAGGTGTTCAGGTATCCAGGTTTATCAGTCTTTCACTATCGACTTTTGGGCATTTTGTTCCAGCAGAAATAATTGGATAGGTTAAGGTTTAAACATGCAGGGCTGCGGGTAGAAGTCAGTGGTAAGAGCATGTGTTCAGCATGTGCAAGGCCCTGGATTTAATCCCCAACACACCCACCCCCCCAGCACACACACACAAATTTGGGCCAGGGCCAGGCATGGTGGTGTATATCTGTAATCCCATTGACCTAGGAGGCTATGTAAGACAGGAGGATCACAAGTTCAAGGCCAGGTTCAGCAAGTTACCAAGGTAGCAATTTAGCAAGACCCTATCTCAAAACAAACAAACAAAAAGGTTGGTGATGTTGCTCAGTGCTAAAGTGCCCTGGGTTTTATCCCTTGTATGTATATAATTGAAAAATAATTGTGTCAGGGCTGGGGATGTGACTGTGGTAGCATTCATGAGGCCCCAGTACCACAAAAACCAATAACAATAAAAAAACTGCATCATTACTGAATATACAGTCTCTCTCTTGTGATTATTCCATATACAATATAGTGTAGCAACTATTTACATAGCAATACTTATATAGCATTTATGTCATATTGGGTATTATAAGTAAATCCAGTGATGATTTAGGGAATACAGGAAAATGTGCATAGGTTACATGCAAATACCATATGATTTTATATAAGGAAATTGAGCATATGCAAATTTTGGTATCTTTGGGTATCCTGAAATCAATTCCCTATATATATTGAAGAACTGTATTTATTTGAATTATATTCATGATTGTTTTTATATTTAAATCTTTCAGACAGAACAAATTTTATTATAAATAGTAAAGTAACGGCATGTGTTTATCAAATTAATGTTAATTACTGTGTTAAATAGTCTTAAATTCTTGTGTGTGTGTGTGTGTGTGTGTGTGTGTGTGTTTTACTGAGGATTGAACCCAGGTACTCTTTACCACTGAGCCACATCCTCAACCCTTTTTATTTTTTATATTCAGATTGGTGTTCAACTTGTGATCTTCCTGCCTCAGCCTTCTGAGTTGCTGATATTATAGGCATGCACCACCATGCCCAGCAAATAAACCAAAAGTCTTTGGCTCAAAATTAATAAAAGTTTTTTTTTAGTTCACACATAGCCCAAGATAGAAAATGTCAGCCCATTCAAGTGGGCAATTTGTATATACAGTCCATGATTTTGACCCTATCAAGTTTTCTTCCAGCAAGCATTTATCGCTATCTATAATGTTGGAAAAACAAACAAAAGATTTTTTTTTTATTGGATTCCTAAGCCAGAGAGGCCTGACTCTGGAGATCCAATAAATCAGGCCTCTCCATTCACCCCCCAAAACAAACAGAAAGTAATGATGTAAAGTTTGGAAGTGACTTTTATCAGTATAGTTACAAGGGAACTCCATAGCCTTAGATTTGAATAATTACTTTGAGGTTTTAAAAAAAGAGGAAGCAAGGAAGGCAAGAGTTGTGGGTAGATGGGGAGAGGTGGGAAGCTGGAGACATCCTGCTGCCTGAGCAGGGGATCTTGATCAGGTATGTTCTGTCTGTCATTATCTCAGGATTGTTCTGGTGGGCCCTTATCCCAGATAAGAAAGTAACTTTTGTCTGGAGGATAGTTCTGATTCATTACAAGATGTTTGTTTGTCAGATCAGACCTTCTTCCTGGTAATCCAAAGTGTTGGGTCAAGGGTGGATGCAAAAATGGAGATAGAGCTGGGAGCAGACACATACCTCTATAATCCCAGCAGCTCAAGATGCTGAGGCAGGAACATTGCAAGTTCAAAGCCAGCCTCAATGACTTTGGGAAGCCCTAAGCTACTTAGCAAGACTGTCTTAAAATAATAAAAAAATAAAATGGGCTGGGGATATGGCTCAGTGGTTGAGTGCCCTGGGTTCAAATCAATTCCCAGTACCAAAAACAAAAAAGGCAGACATGCCAAGTCTTTAATCCAGTTTTTAGCCAACTATTGGACATTTGCAGCAAAAGCGAACACTCTGTCTTTGTTACATGTCTTATTACATTCTTAACACAATATACTTTTATTTTTTTTTTTTAAGAAAGTGAGGGAGAGAGAGAATCAGTTTTATTTATTTATTCTTCCTTTGTTTCTCCTACACTTAATCATGTATGTGGTGCTGGGGTTTGAACCCAGGTCCTTGAGCATGTCAGCCACCACTCTAGCCCCAAAACAATATATGTATAATATACCAGATATATGGGGATTTTACCACACACACCAAACAATTCTCCAGCAGACACTGACAGGATATTCTAAAAACTCAGTTACCATGATAACTGGATTTAGTGTTGACCCCACAGGGTAAGGGCTCAGTCTCCCAAAGCTTTCCCCACTTCAGATGCCAATTTAAAAGCCCCAGATTGTTACCTATGCTTCTGACAGAGGAGCTCTAACTTGGGAGTTCCCATAACCCCAAACCCTGCTTTTGGGTTCAACAACTTGCAGGATGATTAAGAAACCTCAGGGAAATACTACCTACATCTAGCAGTTTATTTACTTGTATTAGGGATTTACCAGAGGCACTTCACCACTGAGCTGCACCCCCAGTCCCTCTTATTTTTATTTTTGAGGCCCTAAGTTGCTTAGGGCCTCACTAAATGGCTGAGGCTGGTTTTGAACTTGTGATCCTCCTTCCTCAGTCTCCTGAGCCAAGGAGCCCAACTCAAGATTTTTATGGAGCTTAATCTCCAGTTCCTCCCTTCCCACCCTTTCTGGGAAGTGAGGTAATCAGGTTTAAACTTCCAATGCTCTAATCATTTATTTGGTCCTTCTGGTGACCAGTCCTACCCTGAGGCTGTCTGGAGGGGGTTTTACCCTAAATCACCTTATTACCAAAAAGTAAGTTGTGATCAAAAGGGGCTCCTAAGGAACAAGAAAAAGACCCTAATCACTAGGGAAATTCCAAGGCTTTCAGGAGTTCAGTGACAGGAACTGGTGACAAAGAGCAACTACATATCATATTACTCCACATAATCCTATTTGCTTTTATTCAACTTCTTGTTATGTCAGGGCTGGGCAGGAATGAAGCTCAGTTTCTGAGTTGGGAAATGAAACGAGTGTGTTTTCTTTCTTCTTTTTCTACGCTGGTTGTCTATATCTTAGAAAATAAGTTGAGTGACTCTGTCCAACATCAAGAACATATAGCCTGGGGCTTGAGTAGTGGCTCAGCCTGGCATGCACAGGGATGCGAGTTTGAACCCAGCACCATGTACACAACAATAAAAGCCACATGAAAAGCTAAATAAAATTGATCTTCTCTTGATCACCGTTCCTCCTTTAAAATAAAATAAAATAAAATAAAAATAAAAGTTAAAAAAGAGAAAGAACACATTGCCTTAAATCAATAGTTGGATTTTTTAAATTTTTAAAAAAATTTTTGGTAAAAAAAAAAATTTTTTTGGTGCCAGATATTGAACCCAGGGACACTTAACTAATGAGTCAAATCCCCAGCCCTTTGTATTTTTTTTTTTTTTTTTTTTTTTTTTTTTAGACAGGAACTCTCAAAGTTGTTTAGAGCCTTGCTAAGTTGCTGAGGCTGGCTTTGAATTTGTGATCCTCTTGTCTTAGCCTTCTGAGCTGCTGGTATTACAGGCATGTTTCACCGTGCCTGGCTTCAAATATCTGAAATTATGCCTCCCAATTCATTCATTAGCTATTCCACATTTTGTTGTGGGAGCTGTTTTTTTGAAAAATTAAGTTGTTTTAGAATTCTTAATTCTTGGTTTTTTGAGGAAGGAAAATTGTGGTCCTAACTTAGATGAGTTAAAATTGTTTTTCAAGTGTACTACTTTGAGAAGATATAAAATAATGTCATGAGTCAAGACACCATAAAATTTTTAAAAAGAACAGAATTATAGCATCTACTTTGAAGATCTTAGTTGACTTTATTAGTGATGTAAGTTGTAAGGATCTAAGCAGAGGAAACTTTTCTGTCATGACATTGATCTGTTTGGGAAATTTGGCTGTCTTTTCCTGATTTTTCAGAGAGTCAGCATATGGAACTTTGATATAGGTGCCTCTATTTTGATTTTTAGTCTGATCTGTTGTAGTCCAATGCAGAAGCTTTATCCAAAAACAATGTCTTCTATAATTTTTATTTAACAAAGTTTTTACTGAATGCTTAATTTTATTGTTAAAGAATATTTTCCTCTTTAACTTATAATTTAAAAGGTTAGTAGTACTGATATTTATTTATTTTCAAAGGCATAGACAGAGGTTTATTCAGGAAAGTAGATACACACTCAAGGAAGAATGGGGGCCGTCTTTACCTTTGGGGTAAAGCAAGGAATATGTATTCAAGGAGAATGTGGATGGACAATCTCCAGAGGGAGAGACAGCCACTTTCTTTTTGAAGTACTACTTTTTAAATATAGGAAACTTGGAAAACATAGAAAAGCACAAAGAAAAATAATTCGTAAAGCCACTGGCCTAAGAGACCCACAGTTAACATTTTGGTAAAGTCTCTCTCTCTCTCTCTTTTGCTTTTCTGTGCCAGGATGGAAATCAACCAAGACGTTACACATACTAGGCAAGTGGTCTTCCATTGAGTTATACTCCTAGTCCTGTTGAAGTTTTTATAATACATTTTCACTTTCTCTCACTCTCTCTCCATATATATACACACACACACATACACACACACACACACACACACACACACACATATATAATGTATGTGTTTGCAGTCTGCTTTTTTTTCAAGAGAGAGAGGGACAGTGTGTATGTGTGTGTGTGTGTGTGTGTGTGTGTGAGAGAGAGAGAGAGAGAGAGAGAGAGAGAGAAAGATAATCAATTTTATTTAGTTTTTCATGTGGCTTTCGTTGCCCGACACTTCATTGTATACGTGGTGCTAGAGTTTGAACTGGAGTCCTTGTGCTTGCCAGGCAAGCACCATAACCAATGAGCCACAGCTCTAGCCCCTGGCAGTCTGCTTTTTACAGTTAGATATAAGGCTTTTTTCCGTATCAGTACAATATTTTCTATTAGTTAATCTGTACTGGCTATAGCCAGTTGTGTTTTTTGTTTTCTAGAGAGAGAGAAAGGAAGAGAGAATTAATTTTATTTTTTTCTGACATTTAGTTTTGTATGTGGTGCTGGGCATCAAACCTGGGTCCTCACACTTGCCAGGCAAGTCCTCCACCTCTGAGCCACTGCTCTAGCCCCCTCGCATAGTTTTTAAAAACTGAGGATGTCTTAATTTCTGATGATTAAGTGATGTGTTCATTAAAAAAAATTTAAAAAGTGCAAAACATTTAAAATTACAATTTTTTTTTTGCCTACCATAAGTTCAATCTCTGGAAATATCCATTATTAATATTTGGGAATATTAACTTCCAGACTATCTATAGACACTATTTTAAATGTGTTTATGTATATGGTTTTTGACTTTTCCTTTTAATACTTTTAATAGTTAATAAATATCTTTTTAAGCTGATGAAAAGAGACCTTCATCAAAATTTTAAATTTGTGTCATGTTCCAGTATGAATTTTGCAAACAGGGTCACTGATGTGGACGTTAGAAATTATTAGAAATTGAAAGTAGAAGCTTCAAATCCTAGTTCTGCCACTTAGAATTTGTGTAATCTTAGATGTGTAACTAACTGCTCAGCAGTTGGAGTGCTTTCCTGGCATGGGCGAGGACCTGGTTTTGAAGTCCAGCACCACATACACAACTAAGTGTGGTAGAAACAATGGCCAATTGAAAAACTAAAGTTGATTCTCTCTCTCTCTCCCCCCTTTGTTTTAAAACAAACTAAACCTGGAATTCCAGCAACTCCAGAGACTGAGGCAAAAGAATGGCAAGTTCCAGGCCTGTCTCAGCAAGTTAGCAAGACCCTGTCTCAAAATGAAAAACAAAAGGACTAGGGATGTAGTTCAGTGGAAAATCACATTTGGGTTCAAACCTCAGTTCAAAAAGGATTTTTTAAAAAAGTACACATTTGATGAGCGCGTGAAACATCTCCAAAAGTTCATAAAGGAAACAGGGACTCAAAATATTCTTTTTAAAATGCCCACTTGAATTGGATGAGGTGGCCACCATCTCTGACAAATATCTACTTTTTTTTTTTTTTTTAAAGAAAGAGGGACAGAGAGAGAAAGAACCAATTTTTATTTATTTTTTCATGTGGCTTTCGTTGCTGGACACTTTGTTGTGTACACGGTGCTGGGGTTTGGACCCACATCCTCAAGCTTGCCAGGCAAGCTCCAAAACGGCTGAGCCATCACTCTAGCCCCAAATGTCGACATTTTTGAGGGGACTCCATAAGGTACGTTAGTGGGCAGTCCATTGAGAATACCAGCAAAGCACCATTTAAAAAAGTGTTTTTTTTGAAAAGAGTAACACCAGTATAATGGCACACACCTCATGCAGCCCTTCTAGTATTATTTCCAAAGGCCTTCCTTTGGAAAAAAGTTTTAGTATTAAATTGTTAAAACAACATTCAAAAGTTCTGTGTCAAGGGCTAGAGTGATGGCTCAGAGGTTAAGGAGCTTGCCTGGCATGTGCAAGTACACGGGTTCGAACCCCAGCACCCACATACACAACTAAGTGTCAGAGCAACAAAAGTTATGTGAAAAACTCAATAAAAATTGATTCTGTCTCTCTCTCTCTCACTGTCCTTTCTCTCTTAAAAAAAACAAAGTTCTGTATCAAGACGCTTTCAGAGTGTGAACAGGTTATGGTAAAAGCATACAAGTTGATCTCATTTGTGAAACAGCATATTGTCAGAGCAGAGGAAAACCTGGTCTCCTGCTCTGAGTTTCCCTACTTCCAATAAAACGGTTTTTAATCCAAACTGCTCCAGGTTGTGAACACTGCTACATTGCATTGAATGTACTTAGTTTGACTTTTAAACAGCTAAAGCGGTAACAGGTGGGGAGAAAGTCTGGCCAAACTAAGTGAGGGGGTGTGGAACTGTGGAATTTGAAAAATAGAAAGTCCCAATCAAAAAGAAGAGGGGGCAGTGGAGGGCGGCGGCGCAGGCCTGCAATCCAGGCGCTGTGCTTGGGTCATTTAGCGAGACCCAGTCTCAGTAAAAAACTAAAACGGCTGGGGATGGAGCTCGGTGGTTAAGCGCCCCAGGGTTCGATCCCGAGTTTGCCGAGGGGGAGGGACACAGGATACCGAAGCTAAGAACAAGACACAGGGGTGCAAAAGCTTGGAGTCACGGCAGACTGTGCGTTTATAAAGGGTGGTCGCTATGGAGACCTGAGTCCCAAAGTTGCTCTTCCCTAGGTGAGAAGTCACTCCGGAGCGGCTGCACTTGAAGTTTGGGGACCGGAGGCCGCGCGCGGCGCGACGGGGACGCGTGGGGCAGGCCTAGCTGGAGTTCACTCCCGGGCGGCCGAGACCGGCGACCCGCCCCAGCGGAGCCCGCAGCGGGCACTGGGGGCGGGGACGGAGGAGCGGGTCAGCAGAGGTCGGGCGATTGTGTCGGGCCGCGAACCGGGCGTACGCGGCGGCGGGCGGAGCCCGCGGCGAGTGATGTAAGGAGCGGAGGGATCCCGCCGGGCGCGTCGGGGCGGTACATTGAGACCCCAGGGGTGCGGGGCGGGGGATCCCAATCTCCTCCCTGTTTTCCCCGCCCCTCCCCCGCCTCCTGCACGCCCCTCCCCCCTCCTCCCCTCTGGTTGGAAAGTTTCTAGAATCTCTTCCCAGCGGCCTTTGCGGTTCCAACATGGCGGAGCTGACGGTGGAGGTTCGCGGCTCCAACGGGGCTTTCTACAAGGTATTGGCCCTTTTGCCGCTTTGTCGGGTCTTTTGGGGGCTGGAGCGGGTTCGGGGGAGGTTTGGTGGCCCCGGAGAATGAAGTTTGGGGTCGAAAGGGCGGCCAGGCCGACGCCGGAGGCCGCAGGGTTCCTCTCTTCTCCCCCCTCCACCCGCGGTTTAACGGTCTCGGGGGCCCGGGCTCCGTTATGTTTGGAAACAACACGTCGGACATTTCTTGCTTTTTTGTGTTTATGAGCCGCCTTCTGGGATGCTGGTGAGGCCCGTGGCGGGCCGGCAAGGGGCAGCCAGCTGGCTGCGGGGTGGCAGGGAGCTCCCCGGGCGCAGGCCTGGGCGCCCGGAGGTCGGGCAGCCGTGAGAGGAGGCGGTGGGATTGTGTGGTCACACCCGCTCCCCCTCCCTGAGACCCGGCCGAGCGGGAGCGCCCCAGCCGTCTTCTGCTGTCCCTGCTCACCCGCTTGGGGGGTGCTTTACGGAATCTTAGGAATTCACCTTTGTATTGTTAGGGTTTGAGGCTAACAAGTCTTTAAGAGTGTGCAGGAGAAGGGGGTTAACAGCTTGGGGGTTAGTATCCAGGAGAGAAAAGTAGAGAACCTTGAAATGTGGCGGGTCTAAGTGTGTTTGCGGCCTGGGAAATTGGGCGGCGCCTTACCCTAGCCCCTCTGTTACGGAAGAAAAGGCGAGAGTTCTGAGGATTTAAAACGTGGAATGAATTAGGAAGACAGGTGGGGGTTGAGTAGTTTGTTTAGAACAGTTACCCCGTGAGGTTTGGTTTTGTTTTGTTTTCACGAGGTTCTTTTTGTTTTCCTTTGGGAGAAAGGAGATGATTAGTATGGAATTAGGGCAGGACGGAAGAGGGATTCTGGAGTAATGTTAGGGGGCTTCCAGCGTCTGAGGGGTCACATAACTGAACATGAAATCCAGTTTATTTTTTGCCTTAATAACGTTTCCTTATCCCAATTCTCCCTTTTTCCCAAAGCACGCCAGAATGTTACAAGATCAATACAAAATCTGCCCAGCTGTTGTCTGTCAGTCAATCTCACTAAGCCAGCATCTCAAATGTTTGAGAGTCTTGGCTATTTTTATGAAGGGCCTTCTAATACATGAGTATTGTGCGTATGCAGAATTTCTCAAAGGGTTTTCATTTCAGTGTTTTATCCCACGGGATTTTATATGGTGGTCATGATTTCTTATTTTCAGCCTATTTTTTTAATTTTTCTTTACCTATTCGCCCTGTGGATTTGGTTTAACTGTCACATGATAATAGCATAGTGGGGAATCATAGTTTGCATCTTATGGACTCCCTAAACTTTTCTACCCTTTTAAATTTCATTATGTGGTAGAAACAGTGCCTGTTGGAAAGGTGTCTTTATTATGACCTATTGATGTGTAACTAGTTAACATTAGTTTTGGTCTTCCCTGAAAGACTGCTTATTACACCTGGGGCTCAAAGAATGGAATTAACCATACTGTTCCTAGGATAGATAAGGTTCATTATTTTACATCATCACTCCCACCCTTCCCCGTAGTAAAGTTTCAGTTCTATTTAACTATGCAGTTTTTGTGTAACAGGAATTTTGAAAAGCAAAGGGATTACTTTCACAAATTTTGCATCATGTAGGTGGTAGAACACTTTTTAGCAATAGTGGATGTTCTATACAAGGTTTCTTCATTATTTTCTCATTTGTGAGACGACAAATTCAATTCAATTTTATTTTTTTTTTTGGAAGCAGGGGTTGGTCCCAGGGGCTTCTAACCACTGAGACACTTCCCCACCTTATTTCATTTTTTTTTATTATTTTGAGACAGGATTTCGCTAAGGTTTAGGGCCTTGCTAAGTTGCTGAGGCTGGCTTTGAACTAGGGATCCTCCTGTGTTAGCCTCCTGAACTGCTGGCATTACAGGTTGTGTCCCCTGCGCCTCTCTCCTCTTTTTGTTTGAGGCAGGTTCTCACTAAATTGCTGAGGACCTCTCAACGGTGCTGGGTTCTAGCCTTTTAAACAAATTTTTGATTTTTGAGACAGATCTTGCTGAGTTGCTGAGTGTCTTAAGTTTCAGAGACTGGCTGCAAACTTGTGGTCTTCCTGCCTCAGCCTCCAAATTGCTGGGATTACAGGCATGGAACCACCATGCCAACTGAGGTTAATTTACATACAGTACAACAACCCTTTTTTTTCCTTCTAAAACAATCTTTTTTAATAGTTTGGATAAATGCTATTATGTAATCATCACCACTATTATGAAGGGCTAGAGTAGTTCCACCGTTGCCTAAATTTCCTTCTCATTCTCAGCCTCTGGGGTGTTTTATGTCCTCATAATTCTGTCTTGTCTTGGTTGTTATATGCTGTATGTAGATAGAATTATACAGTATACTGTATTGTTTTAAGTTTGGCTTCTTAAATTTAGCATAGGATCTGTTTAACGTTCTAATTACGATCAGTGAAAGAATTTTGGAAACTCAGCAAAAGCTCAGTTGTCTTGAGATAAGAACTATTAATATTTTGGTGTATTTTTCTTCCTAGTAATATTTTTCAGTGTATGGGGGTTCTGAATGTCCATCCTTATTTTTCCTCTTCCTGATCCCCCTACCACATACAGAGATAAAATACACTTGAGTGTGCGCGAAGTGTAAATTGTCACTAGAGAGTTTCAAAGTCAGGTATCATCATGCCTGAAGGTATGTAGCCATATTATGTCTTGAGTCAGTGCACTGCAGATTCTGGTTAAATGAATTGAAATTTGGATTGAAGAGAGCTTAGTTGTAGAGCATTTGCCTAGCTAGCATACAAGGCCCTAGGTTTAATCCCCAGTACCACAAGGAAAAAAAAAGTTTCATTTTACAAAGTAGAACCAGTGAAGAGCTGAACATTTGAAGATTTTACCCAAAATAAGATGAACATTTTTCCCCAGAGTATATATACACAAATGATATAGCATGTGGAACATATTGCTCTTCATGTTGCTTTTCTTTTTTTTTTTTTTAACTTAACAGTGGCTCTATAGTTACAGCAATATTTGTCTGTTTGCGGCCCTATAAACGTGTGTGTGGGGGTACTTAAATACTGAGCTATATCCCCAGTCCTTTTTATTTTTTATTTTGAGACAGGTCTTGCAAAGTTACTTAGGACTTCTCTAAGTTGCTGAGGCTGGCCTCAGACTTGTGTTCCTTCCTCAGCCATCCTCACCCCCCCCCCCCCCCCCCCAAGTTACTGGGTTTACAGGCATACACTACTGTGTCTGGCTAGCCCTATAAATCCATACGAATGAAAAACAATGAGAAGGTATTAAACATTTGATGGTGGTGGTATAACCGCTTTTACAGTTTTCCTAGCTGGAGCAGCATCTTAGGGTGTACTATTGGACCTTTAAAATGCCTTTTTATGCTGGGTGTGATAGCACACACCTGTTAATCTCAGCAGCTCTGGAGGCTGAGACAGGAGGATTTCAAGTTCTAAGCAGCCTCAGCAATTTAGTAAGGCCCTGAGTAGCTTAGTGAAATCCTGTGTCAAAATAATAAAATTCATTGGGGATAGGCTCAGTGGCTAAGTGCCCCTGGGTTCAATCCCTGGTACCAAACAAACAAAACAACTCTTTTTGAAAGTTTTATTGAGGTAAAATGTATATGTTATAGTTCATCTTAGGGAAAAGGCTATGAGAAGCTATGAGAATGTATGTTGTGTAAAATTCACTTGTATAATTGAATGTTTTATTAGTGTATTTATAATTGTATAACTATTGCCACAATCTTATTTTAGAATATTTCATTACCAATAAAAGAAAATCTTGTGCTCATTTTCATCTAAACATGCTTTTTATTATTTTCTTTAAAAAATTATTTAGTTTTTCATCTGGTTTTTGTTTTTCCACACTTAATTGTGTATGTGGTGCTGGGGTTTAAACCCTGGTCCTCATGCATGCCAGGCAAGTGCTCCCAACTGCTGAGCCACCTCTCCAGCCCCCCCTAACGTGCTATTTAACTGCTGTGTATGGTGTTAAACTTTATATTTGTGTGTATGAGTGGAGTCTTACTATATTGCCCAGGCTGATCTGGTATTCTTGGGTTCCAGTGATCCTGCTGCTTCATTTTCTTGGGTAACTGGAAAAAGTGCATGCTTCTGTGTTCTGTGATACTGTGTGATACTAACCTTTGTGATAACATTGCATGGTATAGTCTTGAACTGAATATAACTTATTTTTGAAGGATTTTGTGATTGAACACAGAGCCTTGCACATGCCAAATGCATGCTCTACTTTTTAGGTACACCCCCATTCTAGCTCTCCTGCATATAATTTTTAATTTTATTTTGTTTTTGGTATCAGGGGCACTTAACCATTGAGCTGCATCCACAGCTCCTTTTTTTTTGAGACAGCCTCTCCCTGGTTGCTGAGGGCTTCTGTAAGTTGTACTGTGCCTGGCCCTCAACATCACATAATTTTTTTTTTTTTTTTTAAGAGGAGCTAGTAAGAGAAAGAGAGAAGCGATTTTTACTGAGTTTTTCATGTGACTTTCATTCCTTGCATACTTGGTTGTGTATGTGGTGTTGGGGTTTGAACTCACCAACTTGGGCCTGCCAGGCAAGCACCGCAACTGCTGAGCCACCACTCCAGCCCCTGTAATTGTTTTTTAATTTTTTTTTTTTTTTTTAAAGAGAGGAGGACAGTGAGAGAGAGAAAAAAAGTTTTATTTAGTTTTTCATATGGCTTTCATTGTGTACGTGGTGCTGGGGTTTGAACTCATACTTGCGCATGTCAGACAAGCGCCAGAACTGCTGAGCCACGGCTCCAGCTCCTAAATGTAATTTTAAATAGATGTTAAAGGTAAATCACTTAGAGCCAGGTACTGTGGAGCATGCCTGTAATCCCAATGTCTTGGGAGTCTCAGGCAAGAGAATCACAAGTTCCAAGTCAACCTGAGCAACTTAGGCACTTAGTACTTAGACCTTGCGTAAAAATAACAAAAGGTCTCAGTTGTTAAGCACCCTTGGGTTTGATTTCTGGTACCAAAATATAATAATCATGAAAATAGTAATAAGTAAAAGAATCAGGTAATATTAATTTTAATCCAGTATTACCCAAACAAGTGTAACGTTAGTATTTAAAAAATTATTGAAGGGCTGGGAAATAGCTCAGTGGTAGAGCACTTGCCTAGCATACAAAAGGGTCTGGGCTCATATTACCAAAAATAAAATGTATTGAGATGTTTCACATTGGTTTTCAAAATACATCAATTTGGACTAACATTTCAGCTCAGTGTCTAGCATTTATTATAGAAAGAGCATATTCTTGTAAAACCGAAGAGTGCCTTAAATTATTCTTGAGGAATAATCTCAGGTTTTGTTTTTTTTTTTGGTAGCAGGGATTGAACCCAGATTCCCTTAACCACTGAGCCACGTCCCAGCACATTTTTGTATTTAATTTGAGACAGAGTCTTGCTAAGTTGCTCAGAGCCTTGCTAAGTTGCCGAGGCTGGTCTCAAACTTGATATCCTCCTGTCTCAGCCTCCTGAGTTGCTGAGGTTATAGGCAAGAGCCACCATGCGCAGTTCAATTCAGTCCTTGTAATTACTGTTGTATTAATTAGTGAAAATTTGACAAGTTACATATTTGTACTTCAGAAAGAATCACACTGAGGATGGAGCTGTGGTTCAGTGGTTACGGTGTTTGTTTGGCATGTGCAAGGATGTGAGTCCCAACCCCAGCACCATGTACACAGCGAAGTGTTGGAGCAGTGACAATTTAAAAAAATTGATGTGCTCTTTCACTGTCCCTCTCTCTTAAAAAAAAAATCACCATAATGATTAAGGAAGTAATTTGTGTAGTCAAGAATCAGAGTTTGAATCTTTTTTTTTTTTTTTGTACTGAGGATTGAACCCAGAGG
>PVKS010019653.1:0-38046 GCA_004027875.1 Aplodontia rufa
AAACATTACTTATGCAAAAAAAAATGATTGGTTGAAAATCAAGGATATGTTTTTGGTAAGATGTATACGGCTTGCAGCATGCTAGGTCTAGAAAGAGCAAAAATAAGATCACCATTGCTGAGCATGCACAAATCTAATAAATTCGATTTTCAATTTTAACTTATGAACCTATTCCATTGCATTGCTAATACATGATCAGTTGTCTTACTGTAAACTTAATTTCCTCATTTGGTACATTTTGTTGGATTTTCTATCTCCTTATTCTTCTCAAGGTTCAGATGGACTTGAGTTAATATTATGATTACAAAACTAAAAGCTAAATTACAGAACAGATTGATATACCATTGCTCCCTAAATGGATTTCTCTTTCCCAGATCTAAATCTCTCTCTTGTTGTCCAGACTTCTCTGCCCATCTTTATTCCTTAACTCCCCGCTTGGATATCTAATAGATGTCTCAGTCCTATCTGAACTCTCCATTGTACCCCTATGCACCAAACCTTCTCCATACTTTCATCTTTCCCTTATGGTCAAAGGAAACTCCTCTACAACTACACACTTTTTTTAGTTCCTCAAAATATCATGTATCCTTCTTAGGCCTTATATGCATTGGTGGTTTTCTGATTAGAATGTTCTTTCCCCACATGTTATAGTGGTTAATTCTCTTCACTACTTTTATTTTAATTTTTTTTTTTTGTTTTTAGGAACTATTACCTTCTTGGTAAGGTCTACCCTTACCACCCTTTCAAAATCACAACTGTCACCTGAAGTTTCTTCCCCTTCTTTTACCCTACTCCATTTATTTCCTTAGGACTTATTACCTTTCAATACACTATATAATTTATTGCTTATTTTCTACTTCTAGAATGGGAATTCAATGAGGATAAAAATTTGTTTTTTGTTCATGGATGTATGCCTGGTACATAGAACAATGATTGGTGAAAGTATGCACTCAAGTAAAAGGTACTGAGTTGAATGAATGTGTAAGTCAGCTTTTGTCAATGTGACAAAATACCTGAGAAAATCTATTTATAAAGAAGAAAAATTTAATTTGGCTCATGATTTCAGTGGTTGTAGTTCATGATCAGTTGGCTTTGTTGGTTGGACTTCTGGCAGGTGGTGGAGTAAATCTCACCTCATGGCAATTGGAAAGTAAAGAGAGAGAAGGGTTTGAGAGAAAGGAGCCAGGGTCTCAATATACTCCCAAGAGCATGTCCTCAGCAGTCTGCTTCCTCCAAGAAGATCTCTTCTCCTAAGGTCTCCACAGCCTCCCAGTAACACACTAGCTTGGGGACAGACTCAACTCTTGAGTTATAGGGAGACATTTAAGGTCTAAACCATAGCAATGAATGAATAACGTTTCATATCATATGAAACAGAATTCAAACACTATTACATGGTCTTTCTTTGTCATCCTCTGACCTCATCTCTACCACTCTCCACAAGCTCACTTCCAGTTCTTTTTACCTGTCCTATGGATGAATCAAGTCAGCTCCTGCACAGGCCTATACCAGTTGTTTCCTAAGCCTGTGGCTCATGTGTTATCTCCTCAAAGCAGCCATCTCCTGTCAACTCATCTAAAAATCTAGCACCTCCCCTTCAAGACTCACTACCTTCTAACTCTGCTTCATTTTAAATGTTTTCAATAGTAGCGTATTATAGTTTTACATAATATTGGTGTTCATTTTGACATTATCATATATGCATGAAATGTAATTCACTACGTTCAGTCCCCAGTACTACTTCTTTCCTTCTTTTGTTCTCCTTCCTCTACGGATCTTTCTTCCTTTTATTTATATATATTTAAAAAAGTGAGTGCTTTATAGATATAAAGGTGAAGTTCACTGTTGTATATTCACATATGTACATAGTATAATTTGGTCAAATTCATTCCACCATTCCTCCCTTTCATTTTTTATCTACAACTCTTAGCACCTGCTGAAATTATATTAGATTTGTGTTTATTAGACTAAAGAAGCAATTTTGGTGTCTTTCAATACATGAATAGATAAAGAAAATGTATATATACACAATGGAATATTATTCAGTCATTAAAAAGAATGAAATTATGTCATTTGATGGTAAATGGATGGAACTGTAGCCTATAATGCTAAATGAAATAAGTCAGACTCAGAATGTCAAAAGTCAGGTGTTTCCTCTGATATGTGAAAGCTAGTCTAAAATTGGGGGATAAGATAGAAAAGAAATGTGAGGGAGTGATTCCATCAAAATAAAAGAAAGATCAGGGGAGCAGAAGAGGACTGGGGGGGAGGGAGGATAGATGGGATAAGGGAAAAACAGTGGAATGCATCTGACCTAAGTTTTCAATGTACATATATGAATATACTCCAGTGAATCTCACCTTTATGTATATCCACAGATATTACTTTTTAAATGTAAATAAATAGATCAGTAGAGTAGAGAAAAGAAAACATGGGGAAAGAGAAGAGGGAGGGCAAAGATAAGTACTGGGGTCTTAACTGGAGCAAACTATACCCCATGCATTTATAATTATGTGAAAATAAATCCTAATGTTATGTATTAGTATTATGTACCCATTTAAAACACACACACACACACACACACACACACACACACACACACAGACACACATATCAAAGTTCTCCCTGATTGTGAGTGTGGTAAGGTCAGGGATATTTCTTTTTGTTCTTGTATTTTCTATTTCTATTGCTTTCTCCCTGGTCTATAATGCTGAACACAAAGTGGGAACTTAATAATTATTGTTGAAAAATTAATACATGGACTCAGAAAATAAAACTAGCCAAAGGCATGAATGCAATAAGAAAAACAGTAGCGTTTATAATGATATACATGATCATAATCTACCATACATCCTTAAGTGGAAGACAGGACTGCAGCCAAGGATGGTAGTTAGAAGGCTAATACACTGGTTCATTGGTGAGAGACAAATTAAGGCAGGAATGTAGTAGTGAGACAGAAGGGCAGTGTGAGTAGAGGAGCAGTTAGGAGGTAAACGACAGGAGTTGGGAGGATATGGATGGTTAGGAATAGAGAGTGCTCCAGAAGAACAAGTTCCTAACTTGGCAACAATATTTACAATTGTGTCTTTAACTTACAGGCCAAATCAGGGTGGGTGGGGGCAAGGCAGAAAGTGGTGAGTTGGGATTTAGAGGTAGTGAGTTCCAAATTCCTGTTTATTATTCTGTGATAATAAAGCTTACAAAAGAGTCTAGAGAGGAGCCATCAGCATTTATAAATAGCTGATTAAACCATAAAAATGTACAAAATTATCTGTAGAGAGATGAAAAGCAAAACAATGTTAACTTTCTGATTATGACATATTTTCAACAACAGATTTCTGGCAGTGCATCTGCTTTTATAAAAAGAATTTCAGAAAATTGTCAGTTAATCACAGCATATAGGTTATATAATATTATTCATTAAATGGTTGAAAGAGATCAATAATAGTAATTATAAACAGTAATTATAAGTTATTATGTTGACATGATTTTCAAACTTGATTTTGAAAATTTTTTTTAATACTGTGTCATGTGTACAATGATTCTCATGTATTTCTAAGTTCCCTATGCTTTTCAAAATTTTTTTCTTTCCTTTATTTTTTGGTATTGGGAATTGAACCCAGGAAAACTTTACCATTGAGCTACATTCCCAGTCCTTTTCACTTTCCTTTTTTTAAAGAGAGAGGGACAGTGAGACACAGAGAGCGAATCTATTTTAGTTTTTCATGTGGCCCTTGTTGCTCCAACACTCCATCGTGTATGTGGTGCTGGGGTTTGAACTTGAGTACTTGCATATGCCAAGCAAGCGCCATAACCACTGAGCCACCACTCCAACCCTTCATTTTTTATTTTGAGACAGGATTTCACTCAGTTGCTGAGAGTCTTGCTAAAATTCTAACACTAGTCTCAAACCTGCAATAGGCTTCCAAATTCCTGGGATTAATAAGGTGTGTACCACTAGGCCCTACCCATTTCTTTGGATTTTATTATTCATAGGATCTGCATTTGATAATTTTGACAAATGAGAGTTCATATTTAATGGTATATGGTATCTAGAATTACCACAGAATTGCCAAAATTTTGTGTGACTCTTCAGAAAATTATTCTGACAAAAAATACAGAAATCAAAGGGCAAATCCAAGTATCTTATTTTCACAAACACTATACAAATAATATCCATCTTTGCCTCTTAAAGATGTAAAGGATATTTCTTATAACTAGCATATAGTTGGTTATTTTGTCCAGTAGAGTAATCTTTGCAATTAATTGGAGTGTTTTAATGGGATTGTCTTGCATATGTTGCATGAATAACTTATGTGGTTGCATTTAAGGCTACTATCGTGAGCTGGGGGCATAGCTCAGTGGTAAGTTTAAGTTCATACTTACTAAATACAAGGCCTTGGGTTCAACCCTCAGCATCAAATATATAAATAAAAATAAGACTATCATCTTGGTATTTAATTTCCAAAAAATCCCCTTTGTTCTTTCTTCATTCCTGACTTCCTCTTCTTAAATCATGTATATATATTTTAAAGACAGAGGGAGAGAGAGAGAAAAAGAGAGAATCAATTTTATTATTTTTTTTCATCTGGGCTTTGTTTCCCTGACACTTAGTTTTGTATGTGGTGCTGGGGTTTGAACCCAGGTCCTTGTACATGCCAGGCAAGTGCTCCAAATGCTGAGCCACCACTCCAGCCCTAAATCACATATTTTTTTTTTTAAAAGAGAAGGACAGTGAGAGAGAGAGAGAGAGAGAGAGACAGACAGAGACAGAGAGAGGGAGAATAATTTTTATTGAGCTTTCCCCATGGCTTTTGTTGCTCTGACACTTTGTTGTGTACGTGGGTGCTGGGGTTTGAACCCATGTACTTGTGTATACTGGGCAAGCACCGTAACTGCCTAGCCACAGCTCCAGGCCCCTAAATCACATATTTTTAAAAATTTCCACATTATTTGAATCTCCTCTTTGTATCTTTTTAAAAAATAGTAATTCTATATTGATTATGATATCCACATTTATATCATCATAATTGATCTTAAAATAATATATTACTTTACAGACTAAGACATTTAGTCTTAGTCTGTAAAGTATATTTAGTCTGTAACAGTATATTTAGTTTCTGCTCATCTTTTGTGATCTTGTTTTTATATCTACATATATTATAAACTCCATAGTGTATTGCTATTATTATTTAAAATATTTTAAAGAAAAGAACACGTAAGTTTTAGTAACGTGCTAAACTTTAATAGCATAGTATAAATGCTGTGAATTTATAAAAACAGACAACATTTCATTGGTTAGTTATTGAAAAGTGTGAAATACCAATGTTTCTTATCGTAGTTTGACATAACCAACATCCTCTGCTGTATACTCTTCTGGGCATGTGTGGAGTTTGCAATATTTTCAATAGCTGTTGTTGAGACAAAGATAGTCAGTGACAGATTGTAACCCTCATCTCAACATCATCCGAGAACTGGTTTTTTTTCTTTTTCCTTTGCTTTTTTTAGAGCTTTATGATTATACATAGTACTTGGGTTCATCCCAGCAAACTCTCTCATGGAAATTGATTCAGTGAGTGATCCCTTTTCCTCCCTTGTCCCCTTCTCTTTCGTCTACTACACTTCCTTTAGCACCCCTATTAGGGTTTGGTTCTTTATGTAATCTTATCTCCACCCCGCTTTCCTTTGTTGTACTCTAGCTTCCACAGGAGAGCAAACATTCAACCTTTGAGTTTCTGAATTTGGCTAATTTCACTTACCATGATATTATTCATTTCCAACTATTTACCAGGAAAGGACATGATTTCATTCTTTTTTTTTTATTCAGAAATATATTTGTTGAACAATCACACAATCTTTTAACGGAATTATATAATATGTGTATAGCTTCTGAAGATTAGATTTACCCCCAAGAGTGCCCCCCCATTACCCTCCCTTATCCCTCCCCTTCCCAAAACATCTCTAAAAATGTATTAGGTTGTATAACATTATACCTTATTGGGATTTAAAACATGATAATAGACCTCCTTTTTCCATGGCCAGGTTCTAGCTCCAGCCTCAACAGATAAGTGAAGACATTCGACCCTTGGTTCTCTGGGTTATGCTCATTTCACTCAGCATAATTTCTTCCATAGCCATCCATTTACCTTCAAAGGCTGCAATATCATTGTTTCTAATTGCTGTGTAAAATTCCATCGTATATATGTACCACAGTTTTTGGATCCATTCATCCCGTGAGGAACATCAAGGTTGTTTCCATAATTTAGCTATTGTAAATTGAGCTGCTATGAACATAGATATTGCTGTGTCGCTGTAATGTGCTGATTCTAAATCCCCTGGAAAAATGCCCAGGAGAGGAATAGCAGGATCGTATGGTGGGCGCATCCCTAGTATTTTGAGGATTCTCCCAAACTCATTTGTGTATATGCCACAGTTTCTTAACCCATTCGTCTAAGTACAGGCATCTGGGTTTATAGGTACATGATATTTATATGATAATCATGAGTGATCTAAAGAACATATTTTTACCTTTCCTTATGTAACCCTAAAAAGATTAATAGAGATTCATCAGGTAACCAAGATGAGACAAAAAAGGTACCTCTTCTATTCAGTCATGTAGAAATTGTCACCTATAAGTCAAGGATTAAAATTTGCTGCTGTGTGGATCCAGGCCCCAGGTTCAAGGCTTTCAGGACATTAGCGCCCAGGACCCTGCTGGAGCTGACTCACCCATCTGTTAGGCTGGACCCAGGCATCAGGTACTACAGGATATCCATGCCCAGTACCCTGCCAGCCCCAACTCACCCAGCCATGTGTGGATCCTGGCCTCAAGTTTACGATTTTTCAAGTACATGCAGTTCACCCACCCAGGATCCACACCCCCCATCTGTCTGCACAGCCACTGCATGAGTATCTGCCCAGTCACAGCAGTAGCTGCCAGGTCCAGATATATTGGGCCCATAACTGCTGTCAAGGATTCTAGGTCCTGTTGTGGTGCATTGAAGGCCTGTTCTGGCCTGTCACAGACCCCAAGATCCAGCAATGCACCCTGGCTGCTGTGCTTCTACAATCCAGTGGGCTGCCCTGCATCCCCAACAGGCTGTGCAGATCAACACCCTGGATCCTAGATCCATAAGGGAAACTTAATGCAGAGATCCAGAAAAAAATTATCAAAAATGAGGAATCAAAATAGAAAAGGCTCACCTCAAGCCCACAACTCCCCAACCAAGGAACACATGGACAGGGAGTGGGATGAAGACCTAGAAAAAATTATCAATAATCTGATTACTAAAAGGAACAATGAACTAAAAGGCAATTTAATGAAGGGACTAAGTGAGAAAAATCAAGAGATGAAAAACTATTATCAAGGAAATAGACATACTGAAAAGCTAAAAATCTTCAGTCAATCACATTAGAACAACAATGGAAGAATTTAATAATATGCTAACCTCTATAGGAAACAGAACCTTAGCTCTGGAAGAAAGAACCTCCAACATTGAAGATAGGCTGGGTAAGCTTGAGTGCTTGGATTACAGAAGAGGAGAAAAAAAAACCTCACAGAACATGAGCAGAATTTTCAAAATGTCTGGGATGAAATCAGAAGAAACAATCTAAGAATAATTGGCATACAGGAAGAAATAAAAACACAAATGAATGGTGTAAAGAACATTCCCAATGAAACAATTAAAGACAATGTTTCCCATATCAGAATAGAGTGAGAAATGCTCATCCAGGAAGCATACAGGTCCCCCAATAGGACCAATCCAATGAGCAGTTCACCAAGATGCATCATATTCAAAATGTAGAACAGGGAAATTATATTAAAAGTGACAAAAAAGAAGTGCCAAATCACATTCAGAGAGAAACAAATAAGAATCACCTCTCACTTTTCAGCCCTGTCTTTAGAAAAAAGGAGATCTTGCAATGTCTGAATGACCACAAAATGCAGCCAAAAATACTATAACCAGCAAAAATCAGCTTCAAATTTTGTGGGGAAATAAGAACTTTTTATTATAAAGGCAAATTTGCAGCATTCATGAACAGAAAGTCAACATTACAAAAAATCCTCAAAGATAAATTCCAGATAGAAGAACAAGGAAGCACTCCTTGAAACCCACAGGAAATTCAATAAAGGCACATCCTATCAATAGACAACCAAGATAGCACAGAACTTACTAATAAAACAAAATGACTGTGAATCAAAACCACATAACTGTTCTAACTGAATGTGAATGGTCTGAATGCAACTACCAAAAGACAGATTAGTGGATTGGATAAAAAAAAAAAAAATCTAACGATATACTGCTTGCAGGAAATTCACCTTACAGTCAATCACATTCACAGATTGAGGGTGAAAAGATGGAAATAAGTCTACCAGGCATATGGCCCAAGATAGCAAGCTGGTGTTGCAATATTTATGTTAAACAAACTAGGCTTCAAACATAAACTAGTCAGAAGAGATAAAGAAGGTCACTACATCCCAGTAAAGGGAATAATACAACAGGAAGATATAACCATAGTAAATATCTATTCTCCAAATGCCAACACTTCCAACTATGTGCTATGTGGTAAAATTATTCCAGGAGATAAAAGCACTTGTGGACCTCAACACAATAATACTGGGAGACTTCAATACTCCTCTATCACAAATAGACAGGTTGTCAAAGCAAAAAAAATTATATATATCTATATCTATATATATATCAAAACATGATAACCAATCTAAATAACTTCATAAATCAAATGGATTTAACAGACATCTATGGAATATTTTACCCCAAATTGGCTGAATATACCTTCTTCTCACAGTGCAGGTGTCCTTCTCCA
Organism: Aplodontia rufa; assembly: GCA_004027875.1. Classification (NCBI taxonomy): domain Eukaryota; kingdom Metazoa; phylum Chordata; class Mammalia; order Rodentia; family Aplodontiidae; genus Aplodontia; species Aplodontia rufa. The sequence goes on from PVKS010019653.1 coordinate 8,827, forward strand.
AAATAAACCATATTCTAGTTCACAAAGGAAATCTCAGAAAATATAAAAAAGTGGATATTTTTCATGTATCCTATCAGAAAATGATGCCATGACCCTAGCCACTAACAGCAAAAATCAAAACAGAAAACACACATATACATGAAGATTGAATAATAACCTATGAAATGAAGAATGGATCCAAAAAGACATGAGAGCAGAAATAAAAAAATTCCTGGAGGTGAATGAGAATGAAGACACAACATATCAGAAACTTTTGGATAGCATGAAAGTATTCTTAAGGGACAATGTATAGCATTAGAAACCAGGAGAAATCTTGAATACATAAGCTTATGCTCCACTTCAAATCATCACAAAGGAGGAACAAACTAAGTTCAAAGCCAGCAGAAGACAGGAAATAATCAGGATCAGAGCTAAAGTCAACAAAATTGAGAGCTACAAAACCCACAACAACAAAACATTAAAAAGAATCAACAAAATAAAGAGCTGATTTTTGAAAAAATAAAATTTACAGATCCCTTGCTAATCTCACTAAAAGGAGAGAATTGAAGCAAATCAAGAAAATCACCAATGAAAAGTGAGTGATCACCATTGACTCCATGGAAATTAAACGGATTATCAGAAAACTATACTTCTCTAAATTAGATAATCTGGAAGACATGGATGAATTTCTAGACACATACAACATCCCCATATGGATGCAGGACAATATTGAAATCCTGAACAGCCCAATAATAGGCACTGAAATACATATTGCAATTGAAAGCATTCCAACAAAGAAAAGCCCAGGACCTGACGGATTCCTGGCTGAGATTTACACCTATGAGGAGGAGCTAACACCTCTCCTTATTAAGCTATTCTAAGAAACTGAAAAGGAGAGAACTCTCTCAAATAGTTTTTATGAGGCAGCCATAACTCTGATACCAAAACCCAACAAAGACATATCAAAAAAGAAAATTACAAATATCCTGCATGAACACTGATGATGCGAAAGTCCTCAATAAAGTACTAGCAAACGGCATTCAAAAACACAATTCATCATGACCAAGCGGGCTTCATTCCAGAGATACAAGGCTGGTTCAATACATGCAAATCAATAAATGGGATGCATCACTTAAACAGAATTAAAGATAAAAACCATACGATCATCTCAATTGATACAGAAAAGGCCTTTGATAAAATCCAGCACCCATTTATTCTCAAATTATAGAGAAAATAGGGATCAAAGGGACTTACCTTAACTTTGTAAAGGCTATATATGCCAAACTCTCAACTAGTAGAATAATAGATGGAGAAAATGGATGTTCAATGTTCTTGGTTAGGAGGAGTTAATATAATTAAAATGGCCATTTGGCCAAAAGCACTATATATATTCAGTGCAATCCCCATCAAGAGTCCAATGTCATTCTTACAGATATAGAAAAAGTAATTCTCAAATTCATTTGGAACAATGAGAAACCCAAAATAGCCAAAATTTTACTAAGCAAGAAAACATGAAACAGGTGGTTCTGCAATCCCAGATCTAAAATTATGCTACAGAGCTATAGTAACAAAAACATAATGGGACTGGTATCAAATTAGGAATGAAGACCAATGGAATACAATAGAAGGCTCTGAGACAAACCCACAAATCTTTAAACATCTGATATTTGACAAAGGGGGCCAAAATATTACATGGAGGAATGACAGGCTGTTCAACATGTGCTGCTAGACAAACTGGATAGTCATGTACAGGAAGTTGAAGTTACACCCTTATCTCTCACTCTGCACAAAAATCAAATCAAATTGGATCAAGAAATAGGGAATTAGACCAGGTACCATACAAATGCTAGAAGATAAGTTAGGACCAACACTCCAGCATATGGGAGTTGGCCACAACTTCCCAACAAGACTCCCAAAGTGAAAGAAAGAAAATCAAGAATTAATGAGTAGGATGCATTAAATTAAAAAGCTTTTGCTTGGCCAAGGAATTAGTCAAAAGTTTCAATAAAGAACCCACAGAATGGGAGATAATCATGGCCTGATTTCTCTGAGAATGGACTGATGTTCAAAATTTAGAAAGAACTCAAAAAAGTGGACATCAAAGCCACAAGCAATCTGATCAATAAATGGGCCAGAGCACTAAACAGAAACTTCTCAAAAGCCAACGAATACATGAGAAAATATTCTAAATCACTAGAATCAGAGAAATGTAAATCAAAATTACATTAAGATTTGACCTCACTCCAGTCAGACTTGCAAGGATGAAGAATACAAATAATAACAATGCTAGAGGGATTGTGGGGAGATAGGAACACTAGCACACTGTTGGTGGAACTGCAGACTGGTACAGCACTCTGGAAAGTAGCATGGAGACTCCTCAAAAAATTATATTTGGATCCACAGTACAAACCAGCTCTCCCTCTTCTGCTGTTTTCCCAGAGGAGTTAGAATCAGCACATTATAGTAACACAGCAAAAACAATCTTCATAGCAGTTCAATTTACAATAGCTAAATTATGGAATCAACCCTAATACCTCTTACTGGATAAATGCCAAAAGCTCTGGTATGCACACACACACACACACACACACACACAAAAATGGAGTTCTACTTAGCTATTAGAAACCACGATATTGTGGCCTTGGAAGGTAAATGGATGACAGTGGAAGAAATCATGCTGAGCGAAATTAGCCAAACCCAGAGAGTCAAGGGTTGAATGTTTTCCCTCATTTGTGGAGGCTGGAGCTAAACCTAGGCTTAGGTGAAAAGGTAGACAAAGTCATGTATTGGACCCACCAAGGGCACAGCAACACATAGTCTAGGGGAACATAGACTTGTAGGATGGTAGAGGGGAGTGAAGAGGTGGTGGGGATGGGAGTGGGAGGGATGGTAGGGACAGATCTAGGGAGACAGCCAACAGCATAACATATTCTACCCCCACCATAAGTCAAATGAATTAGTACTTATCCAATCATTTAATTCGGGAAAGTCTCTCTCTCTCTCACCCTCTCTCTCTCATATAGACAAAAAGACATTTTCGTCTGTTACAGGGACATAATATAGAAGAATCAAGAGACTGGGGTGTGGGTGATGTGGAGGCAACTACAGTTTAGGATCAAGAGCATACCATGTTGTTACTCTATATGCATTTATGATTATACAAAACTTGACTCCTTAATAAAAAAGAATTAAAATTCACAAAACATTCAAATTTAAATAAATAGACTTTATGTTGATTTTTTGTAAGCCTGTACCATTTATACTTTTACAACTTATCAAAGTTTAATGCTGCTTTAGGAATTTTGGATAATTTCCCTTTCAGCTACTCTTTATTTTTGAAGATCTGAATTTTATTTCCCTTTAGATTTAAAAACTTATTTTAGCATTTATAATCTAAGATATTTTAGCTTTCTGAAATGTTTTTATTTTGTCCTCTCTTCTGGATGTTTTCTTTGGATGTTGAAGTCTAGTTTGAGTAATTTTTTCCTTTATGTGCTTTCTAGATGTCATTCCATTGATTCCATTCTGTTCTTTCTGGATGAGAAGTCAATCATCAGTATAATTCTGTGTATGATATGAAGTTTTCCTCCTGTTTCATTTTAAAATTTGCCCTTCGTCTTTTGCTTCTGCAATTTGCCATAATGTATTTGTTTGGGACTTCCTTTATATTTACCATGTTGGAGGTTCACTGAAATTTTTGAATCTATAGGTTGATTTGTGTATTTATCCTTCATTCTTTCTCTCCTCTCTAAGACTTTAATTATATGTTAGATTATTTTGTGTTGTCTTACAAATTTCTAGAGTTCTGTACTAAATTGTTCCTTACTTATTTGGTTGATTGATTTTATTTGAGGTAGAGGAATTAATAATGCTGTTTCCAGTGGCCAAGACTGGTTGTCCATGACATGGAAGAATAAAAGAGTGATTCAAAGTATCACCTGTAGACCACCATAACTACATGCTATCTAGTCAAGGAATGGAGTGATCAAGTATTTCCTGTCATGGAGTGAGAGCTACTAGGTTAGAGAGAACCAAGTAGAAGATACTAGAATTTCCTCTACCAATCAAAATTACAAAAACAAAAATGAAATAAAATAAAACAAATGCCCTAGCACTACCACCACCAAAACACCTGCATTGTGGTTAGATTGCAAAGCCTAATAATACCATTAGAGAGCTGGAAGATGCAGGAGTGGCGATTCCCCATTTAACTGGGCTATCTGGCCATGGTTGAATGGATCTTGAAGAATAGCATTGGACTACATAAACTCAATCTGGTGGTAACTTTGATTGCTGGTGTTCTCATAGCTGTGGTTTTGTTGCTGGACGAAGCAACACATCTCCAGGGATCTGGTATATAACCTTTGATCTAGTGACTGCTATTGCCTATGTATACTTGAAGTGCAATCACCTGGAGGGCTTGTTAGTACTCTCAAACTCTGTAACACACAATGTAGACAGTATTACTAAGGCCCAGAATCTCCCAAGAAATGAAAATTTGGGTCAACGATGCAACTAGTTGCAGTGCTAAGGGCAAAGGGAATACAGAATGGATAATGGAATGAGAACTATAAAATAATGTGAGTTTCCTTTTTGATACATCAAGAAATTTTTTTCTTCCATTCTTCTACCATCTAATATTTAACAAAATGTGTTAATAATAGTTAACATATTGCCTATTAGGTTTCAGGGTATTTAGGTTTCAGGCAAGAGAAGGAACTTGATTCAGAAGTGGAATAGAGATCACCCAAAAATAGATAAAGTTAATATGTATATTCTTTCAGGGATAGAATCAGTTTGTCTTTCAGTTGTATGGGACATAGTTGCATTATGTTATTTTCTCAATTTGAAAGTTAAGAGTGATTGAGAGAGGTAGTGGTGGATGCCAGGTTGGCAGGGAATGGATTGTGGCAGATTAATGCTGTGTCGATTTAGGATGGAAATACATTTCCAAGAATTTTCATCCTTGATAGTTCCAGAATAGCCTGGGCCACAAGAGACATTTTTGCATTAAATTTGGGAAAAAAAGTAAAGGAGAATAAATTTTATTTTTAAGTATTTAGTTAACTGGTGCAGGGTGCAATGTGCCGTTGTGGCTCATGTGTGCTATCATCTATCCTTTTGCTCACTGATTTGATGTGTGGCAGCAGCTAAGCTCACCGTTCCTCTGACTTCCGAAGGAGCCTCCTTAAACTTCTTTCTTTCTTTAAGAAGAGAGAGGGACAGTGAAAGAGAGATAATAAACTTTTACTTAGTTTTTCATGTGGCTTTTGTTGCTCTGACACTTCGCTGTGTACATGGTGCTGGGGTTTGAACCTGTGTCCTCGTGCCTGCCATGCAAGCGTATTAACCGCTGAGCCACTGCTCCAGCCTCCGCCTTAAACTTTTTGACCAAATATCTGTTTAGTTCCACGATGAGGGGATCCCATTTCTCATGCAAGGTACTCCCACTGTGGACAATAAAGACTTGGCGGTTGCAGCTGGTTCCAGGAGTTCCCGGTGGGCTCCAGCTCAGCCTCCCTCCTGGGTTCCACTTTGTTCCTCTGCATTCTATTCATCTTCCTTTCTTATTCAGAGCTGTGCTGCTTCTGCAGGCCTCTGATTCCAGCACAAGACTTCAAATGATGTCCTTACTGTTGATGAAGTTCCCGTAACTGCACAGTCAGATGTCTATAATAAATTATATATCTCTAATCAAACTCTGATCAAAACATTGCTATTTGATGTCTTTCTTCTTCCCTATATCCCTTCCCTTCCCTTCCTTCCAGGGATTGAACCCAGGGGTCTCTAACCACTGAGCAACATCCCTAGACCTTTTTAAAAATACTTCATTTTGAGACTGAGTATTGCTAGGTTGCTTAGGGCCTCACTAAATTGCTAAGGCTGTCTTTGAACTTTTGACCCTCCTGCCTCAGCCTCCCATACTGCTGGGAGGATTACAGGCATGCACCATTGTAATTGGCTGTTTTACCCAATTTTTAGCCAAAATATATTTTCATGATAGGAGATTCACTATTCTCTGTCATTTATTGTAAATTATAAAATGATTTCAGAATCTCTAATTCAGAAAATAGCAGTGCTTGTGTTCCTCTTGGTTTGTACTCTGTCAAGAGGAAACTTAGAGTTTATGGTTATGGAACATACCTGTAACTGCAAAATGGGTTCATAATGATGAATTTGGCAGAGCAGGTGTGAAAAATAGGTCTCCTGGGAGCAGAAGGCAAGCCCAAAAGTTATTAAGGGAGTTTTCCCCTTGTGAACCAGTGACTCCAGTCACCCTTCACTTCTCTCCACATGGGGACCTTACTGTTTGGCAGAGATGAAACAGCAACAGCAAATCCAAACCCTCCCTCCCCACAAAACATGCTCCAAAATCTTGTTTAAAAATTTCAAAATTCAAGAGAAGAGAAGCTCAACAGTCATATGTTAATGTCAATATAGTTTGTTCTAACCATGTACCTTATTTAAACACAAAAAAGAGTTTGCCTTTAAGAAACCTGTGCACAAATTTTTTGAAAAACTGAACTGATGAAGGGTGAAATTGAAATAAATGTCTTCAAATAAAGATAAGCAGTATAAGTGAGGAAAAATATAGTTTCAATTATGAGTTTCATAAAATTTCCATATATTCAAATATGTATTGCAACTTTCCAAACAAACTCAATTAGGCTATTCTTACTTCTTTATGTCTTAATATAATGATAAAGGATAATAAAACAAAAACTTCCATTTGGATGTATGGAGTAAATCCAGGCTACAGGAGTACAGGGTAAGCTTCAATCGTACGCAGGTATATATGCTGGTATTGAGCCATTGCCTCCATTTCAGTGCCATCTTGCAGCCTGTGTCTATGATGCTGTCCGGGATGCTCCAAATCACAGTTCTATTTTTGCTAGCCATGCCAGTTAAAGGATGCTAAAAGTAGACTGGTAGGTTATAGGAGGAAAGAGGGACACGTTTTTTTCCTATTTTCTTCTTGTTCCTTTTAATGGCACCCTAGCAGTTGATTTGGAATCATTGGTTCCAGCAGCAACGGTTGATTCTAGTTTATAGTTTTGACAGTGTTCCTAGAACTAACCTCATTGAACTCCTTTTAGAGACACCAGCAGCAGCCAGTGATCCTGAGAGGTCCAAGAGGTCTGGCCAGCTCCGAGGAGCCACTCAGGCTTCTAGACTCTATGTGACATAAAGGCTTCTGCATTACATAGCTCTGCCCTCTGGCCTTTGTTCTCTCAGCCATACCCATGGTAACTGCTTCCTACAGTTTCCTGTTTCATGAGTTTTCTTTCTGATTCTTTAATATTTGGCTGGTTAGCAATTCTTTATATTAAATTATATCTGTAAAAATAACTGTGTTGGTTCCTGTCGTGTTCTTAAACTGATCCTAACTGAATGAATAAAAAATATATAAATGAATAAATATATATGTGTAAATATTTTATATATACATGTCTATACATATATAGCAAAGAGAAATATCTATGGGTCTTAGTATTATTTGTGATGATCATATACATTTCCTCTTTTAAATTTTTTTTAAAAGAGAAAACAGAGTGAAAGAGAGAGACAGAATCAATTTTTATTGAGCTTTTCCACATGACTTTCGTTGCTCTGACACTCAGTTGTGTATGTGGGTGCTGGGGTTTGAACCCACATACTTGAGCATACTGGGCAAGCGCAGCAACCACTGAGGCACTGCTCCAGCCCTCCTCTTTTAAATTTAATTTCAGTGAATCCCTTCTTGAAGTCTTGGTAAAATACTACCTGGTCTTAGTTTATTATTATTTTAGTACATTTAATTATTCAGTTAGCAAAGTTAGAAACTTATGTGTTTATTAATAAAAATGATACATACTTGCCTTTCCTAGTACTGTATTTGTTCTGGTTTTGATCTCAGTATTGCTAGCTGTGGGGAATGGGTTAGCATTTCAAGCGTTTTTGAAATAATTTGAATAAATTGAAATTATTTTTCCTTAAAAATCTGTGGGATTCATCTGTAAGTCCATCAAGGTCTAGTGCAGTTTTCAGGCTAGTTGTCCATCAAGATCTAGTGCAGTTCTCAGGCTAGTTGTTCAATGTTTCCATTTCTTCTAAACTTATTTACACTTCCTACCTTTTCTTAAAGCCATTTTGATCATATTTGTGTTCTTGAAATATTATTCATTTTCACTTATATAATGAAATGCATCTTTTTATAAATTATTAAAATCAGGTATTTCCAGTTTTCATTCACATTGTTAAATTTATATTGTATCTCTTTTATAAGATTATACCTGCCAAAATTATAAAAACAATGGGTCTTTCCAAAAATCACATTTTGGTTGTATTGTTAAATTTTCTTATTTTCTAGTTAATCTCTAATAACTCTGTCCCAATTTTGTGAGAGCTAGCTTTTTTTTCACTAAAGGTTAGTTTAACACTTCTCAGTCTCTCTTGTTTTTTAATACTGCCTTGGTGTAACATCCTGGGTATATCTTTCTTTTCTTTTTCTCATACTCTATAGTTCTATATAGTTACTAATTTTCATTTTATTTCCCTCTTGACCTTAGAGTAATTTTGAATGTGATGAACAATTTCCAGTTATTTAATTTTTACTTGAAGGTAGGGGCTGTGCTAACATTTTTTGTTGAGGTTTTTCTTCTCCTTCTCCTTTTTCTCTTTCCCCTTCCGCTTCCCCTTCCACTTCCCCTCTTCCTTCTCCTCCTCCTCCTATCATTGGTGGGGGCTGTGATATCCCCTTTTGAGAATTTATTGAACTTTTCTCTGTGGCTTATTACCTGGAAAATTTTTGTCAATGTTCAGTGCATGTTTGATAAAGGCATGTATAAACTTTGAATGTTGTGTATAATATTTTATATGTTCTAATTATTTTTATTTCTTCTCCTTGGTTTGTCAGTTTTTGAGAGGGCTTTGTTGATAATATTTTTGTTATTATTCATCTCCTTTTATTTGTATGATTTTTTTTTTAGATTAAGTTCAAAGCTGTATTATCAACTAAGGATTTGTAACCCCTATGTCTTCTTACCGAAGTCTTCCCTTTATTACAGAAACACTTAATATTTTTGCATTGAATTTTCCTTTGCCAGACATTTTTGTTGAAATTGCCCTATTTTTAATATTATTTTTGTATTTCATGTGTGTCTTCATTTGAGGATGTGACTTATAAACAATCCATAGTGAGTTTTTCTTTTCTGTCTCCCTTTTTTAACTTAATCCATGAGTCATTGTCTATAATAGTCTTTAAACCTGGCATATGTATCAGTTAATAATGCCCTGTGTTTTTCTTATAATTTTATTTTGCTTTCAATTTACTTGCTATATATTTTTCTTTATCTCCTTTCCAGGCTTTTATTAGATTGATAATAATTTTCTCATTCTTATAGTATTGAAGATAATTCCATTCTGAGTAATTTCCCTAAATTTCTATTGTACCAATATAACAACAAAATTTAGTTATTCAGTATTCCAGTCCTCCTCATTAATTTTAATTAGACAGGTAGTTCTGCATATTTCTTATTTTTATATAATTTGAAAATTTTGTTTTATTGCTATCATGGTTTTAATGTTCTAGCCTATCAACATGTTTAAACAACTTTGAACATATTTTTTGTTTCTCATTATTTCTTGAATTTCATTTGTTTTTTGTTCTTGTAGTTTTAATAAAATCTTCTATTTTCCTTCTCATTCTCCTGTCTTTGCATTCCGCCAGCCATTGCATTCTCTGGTAATTCTTTCATTTCCAAGGGGTAAGTGTCAATCTTTCTCTCTCCTCCTGTAACTTCTATGTGTGGGAAATTCTGTATCCAGAATTCTGTATGGATTAAGCTATTCTATATTTGCTGGATTAGGTAAAACTAACCTGGTTAATTTTTATTTCTGTGATCAAACTCTAATCTCCTCTATCTCTTGCTGATTTTATTTCAGGATGATATGCTTTTGTATCTTTTGGAGAATTTTATAATGAGCAGAAGTCCTGTTCTACTCACTCTATGAATTTTCTTTCTTCTCTTCATTGAATCATGCATTGGTCTTTCGGAATGATGTTTTTTTTCTTTAGATGGTTGATGATTCTTGGACATCTTTGTAACTCAAATTTCCTTATTAAAGTCAGAAAAGTTGCTTTTATAGGCTGCTTGGTGGGAGGAGCAGGACCAATTTGACTGGTATAAGAAGTAGGTAGAATTCAGTACCCAGGGCTCACCATTTCTACTGGGACCCCACAGTTGCCCAAGGCACCTGTCTCTTCCACCTTGTCTTTCACCACTTTTATTTGTCTGAAGGAAGATCTTCTTGTTTCTGTAGCTTGGCAGGATGAGGAAAGCAGGGTAGAGTCAGAGGTTGTGTGGGATTTGAGCCCTGGTTGCTACTGCTGAGGTGCACCAAGTGCTGGATCTGGCATCTCCCATCTCCCACCTTAAGTCATAGGGGCAGGCTGCTTCTCCTGTCTTTTGCAGCTTCCTTTTCTTAGTTGTATTTGAGCCATTATTTCTGTCTCCAATCCAATCTATTTCTGCCTTTCATAGGCTCCTCATGTGGTCTTTGTTTTCTACTGTTGGGATGGGTTCATTTATTTCCTTTTCTGGCTTGTGAGAGGTTTGGTGTGTGCTCCGAGTGCTCAGTTTTGCATCCTGAACTGGGACCATGCTTTAAGCCTTAAGATGATTTCTCTCATGTAAAAACAGTAAAATCCAGAAGTCTGTTCATCATTGGTTTTTTTTTTCTTTTTGAGAGAGAGGGAGAGACAGAGAGAGTCAATTTTATTTTTTTTCCATCAAGTCTTTGTTTCTCCAGCACTTGGTTGTGTATGTGATGCTGGTTTGAACGCCGGTCCTTGCACAGGCCAGGCAAGTGCTCCAACTGCTGAGGCACTGCCCCAGCCCCATTGTTTTATATTTAACCACAACTCACAAAGCCTAAGGATGGTAGCCAGAATTAACATCAAGCAGCTGGCAGCTACTTAGATATTTAGTTATTTTTAAGCATTCTGTATTTCCATCCTGTGTTCTTAAATTATGAAAAATGTAAGATAAATCTATGGCTTCATTTGGGCATTTTTTTTCTCACAGAATATTGAAACAAAAAAATACATATTGGACAATTTTTTAAAATTTGTTTGCAAACTGGAATATTTTCTTTTCTGTCAATCAACCAAATGAAGGTGTAAAACAGCAAAAATATTTTTGCAGAGAAAGTACGAATATCCAAGCAGTTTTAGAAAAGTCTGGAGTCTACTTGCATTTTGTTTATTTCTGAATATGCTCCTAAGTAATACTGAAATTAATGAGAGATGTTCATTAATGATCCCAAAGGAACTCTGCTGATTAAGCTCAAATACAAAAGTCTCTGTGATGAGTTGGAAGGATAATTGTAGGAAGGTACACTTTTGGCTACTTTATCCATGTGAACTTTACCAAAAGCGTCTCTGGAACATAACGGAATTTTTATTGTATTCAGTACCCTAGGAAGAAAATATTCTATCTGATCCTTGGATTTTTCAACATTTAAGTAGTCTATGAAATGTTGGTGGGAGTGTGATTTTTATTCTAGGAATCTTAATAGATTGTAAGTGGGTGTTTACCTTGACACAAAACCACCTCAGGTCCTCATTGTCACATGCGACTCCTCTATTCCGGCTTTAAAAAGTCTTCAGTCAAAGAAATTAGCTAATATTCGTTGTAAAGCCAAATATTCCATGTGGCTAGAACTATTTCCTATGCTTCAATTCAGTTTGCTACTACAGGGATAAATTCATTTCTTCTATTCTTTCCTTAGTGAACCTAAAACTAATTATTATTGCTTTTTAGGTATTACTTGTCTACTTGTTTATATATTTCTAGATATAATCATGGACATGAAAACTATTGGTAAATTGTAAAATATTATTCAAAAATATTATCCATGGGCTGGAGTGGTGACTTGACGGTTACAGTGCTTGCCTGGCATGCACAAGTACACGGGTTCAAACCCTAGCAACCATGTACACAACTAAGTGTCAGAGCAATGAAGGTCACATGGAAATCTCAATAAAAATTGATTCTCTCTGTCTGTCTCTCTCTCACACACACTGTCACTGTCCTCTCTTTAAAAAAATATTGTCCATGCTAATGTTATTATTAGCATAATATCATGTTACCAGCATCATTGACTTTAAGGACTTTGGGAAATGGAAATAATAAGGAAGTCTGAGTGTCTATCAGTTCTCTCTCTCTCTTTCTTTGTGTATATATAGGTCTTTCCAATTCTATCAGAAGCAGAAAGTCTTTTTCTGGATCTTTCTAATTGTATCCTACAGAACTTTTAAGCAAGTAAGTTGATGGCTTCGTATACCATGGCATTCTGAAGATAAATGAGGATATGTTTGATAAGCATCAGGGAAGTAACTAAACTAGAATCGATTAGGCTGGTGATTGGCAAACACACTTGGTACATCGTATTGAAAATCTGTGGGTTTAACAGAGTGGTTTGCTTTCTCTTTACACTAATAGCTGTGGAACTAGACCTTTCATGCCTCCTCTTCATTACCTATGAACCTGGGATCATACTAGCCCTACTGTTCTTAAACAATTATTGTAAAAACATATGCTCAATTGTAAAATCACAGGAGTACAAGGGATTTCAGAGTCCATCAGATGCTCTTATTTTCCAAAAAATGAAATGGAATCAAGCACATAAGAGATATGTCCCAAGCCAAAAAGTGAATTGGGATGTAATGAATGGGAGGATGTTTAAATTGGAGGAAACTTTTTAGTGATATGTAATCATTTTTTTTCTTGAATCAGAAATTCTTTACCCGTACTTGGAGAATCATTCAGAGATATTCCCATGCTAAAGAACTGACTGCGTTTCAGTGCAGAACATTATGGTCTTGGACCAGTTTAATTTTTAGGCACTTTGTTTATAATGGATTGGACCCTGAAGCCCTGTCAATTCTATACCTTCACTCTTTTACAAGTGGAGTTCTCCAGTAAGCAGTCTATAAAACAGAAATTCACATGAAGAAGTTTATTAAAGAAAATTCTAGGAGAGCTAGGGACGGAGTGGCTGGGAGGCAGGCAGAGGCACTGAGCTCTGGGGACTGACAGGAGCATCTCGATGCATGGCAGCTGGGTGCCTCTTTGATGAGGCATATGGCACATGTGGATATAGTCAAGCTGATGGTGATGACTTCAGTTGGGAGCAAGTGAACACCTTGACCAAACCAACTTCTGATCCATGGATGCCATCAGATTTGCTTTTAGTGTAAACTTTCCTTTTTAAAGAAAAGGGAGCCCAGAGACCCCAAGATGGCAGCCACCCCATCAACAGTGACTCCGAGACGCTCCTGAGAATCACCTCACGCTGCAGGAGTGCATGAGGATTCCCACGGTAGGACAAAGCTCCCAGTGTGGGGGAACATTAACCCCCACTAATTTTTTTTTTAACTCCAAAGGAATAACGTGGTGCATTAATGAATATAAAGGGGAAGCTTGTAGCGCCTGCGCATTTGGCCCCACACCCAGGGGAGGGGAGCTAATCCAGAGGGGAGGAAACGGAGCAAGGCTCCTAATCAAATAACCTAATCCAGTCGCGAACCCCCTGAACTGATCACTCTTAACTTACAAGAACTTGGTATAAAGCTCTGGGAATTAATTGCTCACTTTAGCGAACTTACAGCTGTTTGTGGGAGCGGCAGCATCCGGCTCCCCATTGTGACGTTTCCCTGAAGGCGGGGTGGGTTGCTCAGCAAAAACGGTTTTGGGGTATTAACTGCCATGGTCAGAAAACCAGAATCTACTGCCCGGAGCTTTGGCCATCTCCCAAGGGGTCTGTGTGGTGCTGGGATTTCTCTCTCCACCTCTGGTCGCCGCTAGCGGAGCCGGGGGAGGAGAGGAATCTGCACAAGATCTTTAACTCAATCACGGAGGACAACACTTTCCCACCCGTGCTCACGGTTTACAAGAGCTGATTTTCAAGTCCTTTAACATAATCACTTACACCAACATGCGAGAGCGGGGCGTGATGCTCAACAGTGACTTGGGGCCTCAGACCCCACGATCAGAAAGAGAGAAGTTACCGCCTGCCCCCACCTGGCCGTGTGCCCTGGGGGCTGTGTGGAACTGTGAATCACCCCTCCTGCTCACAAACCTCTCAGATAGCGACCATCTGCCCGCCCCTCTACTCGCCCAAATCGGAGGAGTCTGTGAACAGAGCTAGCTGCAGCAGGGCACATCCTTCTCTAGGGGACCACCTGCTTCAGCCTCTGCAAAAGAGACCTGTAACTCTCCAACAAGGCAAGGTCTGATATCAGCCTCAGGAAGCTTTGAATAAAAGGGGCAGCGTGGGCTTCCCCTTAGCATCTGAGCCCCATGCATAGCCAAGGCTTCATATGCCTTGACCTCTCCAGGTGGGCGCCCCCCTAGTGCTTGCAACTGAGAACCACATAAGCACTGGCACAATCTGGGCCATCCTTCTTCAGTTTTTGTCAACCTCACAAAGCAGCTCTTGGGACTTCTGAACATCATAAGTCACACAGAGTGGGTGGCCAGTGATCCTGAGGAAGCGAGTTTCAGGCTGGCCACTCTCCTTGGATCAGTCAGAGACCTACTCATCTACACAAGGATCAACTAGATTGTCTAAAGCTTCCGAGCCCCAGCCCAAGAAATTCTAGAGTATGGACAGGCAGAAAGTAATCACCTCAGGATTACAGCCCCGGGGGAGCTGAAATCTATCCTCGCAAGAAGTGTGAGAAGGGAGGTTCTTATACCTCTTTGCAACAGAAAATTTTGAGGAGATTCTCTAAGAAAACCCTGATCATCAGACTTATCCAAATTCCTTCTCCTGCAACAAGTTCAAGTGTGAAGAATCCCCAGCTAGATGACAGATTTGAACACATCCCCCCATGGTACATACTCGCTGACCTAGGGGCAACAAACTCAGAGCTTTCACAACTAGTTTTGTGTTGTTTTTTCATGTGCCTCTTGGGTTTTTTGTTTGTTTGTTTTAAACAGGGATCCAGCTGGAGTATAATATTTTAAAATTTTTAGCATTATGGTTTTTTTTCTTTTATCCTTTTTTTTGCTTTATGATTAGTACTGAATTTGGTGTTGGTGGATGTAAATATTTATCCATGTGTACGTACTGGTGATTGGCTCCTACTTTCTCTATGTCTTCTTGAACCCAACTGCTGTCCCTATACCATTGGGTTCCAACCAGGAAAACATTTCATGATAGCAAAATAGCCTCAGCCTCTGGTGAGCGAAGAGAACCATGCCCCATACTAACTTCTTCCTCCCCTATACTCTGGTAATTCCTAAATATTAACAGTTTTCTCTCATTCTCACCCAACATCTTTACCCCACCTGCATCCCATTTCTCTTATCCTTAGTCCTAATAGAATAGCCTACTCCCCCCTAATCCCTTATTCCTCTGTACTCTAAGTTGGGTGTTCTATTATACCTCCCCAATTCACCTTCTTGACTTCCTAGTCATTTCTTCTCCCTACTTTCAGAGACCCTGCTATCTGAAGAAACAGATACTCTTCAAAATGGGTACTTGCTTGCTATCATAATATATTGTGAGAGCCCTCTCAAAGAAAACTGCTACTTTTGGGGCTAGTCATCAGCATATCTGTTTTAATTGAAATGGACTAGTATTTGCATGAATAGCCTCTCAGGTTTTCGCAGAACTGACTGGCATCTTCGTGTCTGTCTTGACCAAATAGCTTCCCATCACAACGAAGCAAAGCCATAAGAAGCCCCAGTTACTCCGCCAAGAGTAACAAGGTTGAACTACAAGACACACTCTGATTGTGAAAATGAGGAAAAGGGGAAATAACTCTCCTCCTCAACCCCCCAGTCCTCCACCCAAGGATCCTGTTGCCAGGGCCCTAGATGAAAACCAAATACATTGTATGATTAGTAATTTAATCAAAAAGCTGGGAGAAGAAATAAGAGATCAGAGAACAATTTCAAGAGATGAGACACAACTTTTACAGGGAAATTAAGGGAGCAATTCCATGAGATGAAACATCAGCTATACAAAGAAATAGACATTCTGAAAAGAGATGTAGCAGAGCTATCAGGATTGAAAAACACGATTAACCAAATCAAATCTTCACTGGATGATACCAATGGCAGAGTATACGCCACTGCAAATAGAACTTCAGCTCTTGAAGAACGAACATCGGAAAATGAAGATCGGCTAAGCAATGCTGAATTCAAAGAAGATAAACAAGATAAGCAACTTATATTACATGATCAGAACTTCCAAATAATTTTTGATGAGATGAGGCATAATAATCTGAGAATCATTGGCCTGGAGGAAAACTCCGAATAGCAAACAAGAGGCTTCATGAACCTTTTAAGTGAAATCATAAGTGATAACTTCCCTCATCTTACAGTTGATCCAGAATATCACATCCAAGATGCTTATAGAACACCAATCAGGCCTAATCAAATGAGAAATTCACCAAGACATATCATATACAAAATGAATAACAGAGAAATTAAAGAGAGAATTCTAAAAGCAGGTAGAGAAAAGCCCCAAATCACATTCAGATGCAAACCAATTCGGATCACTATGGATTTTTCAGATCAAACAATGAAGGCCAGAAGAGCTTGGAACAACATCTTTCAAGTGTTGAAAAATAACAACTTCTACCCAAAGATAATATACCCTGCAAAACTCAGCTTCAAATGTGATGGGGAAATTAAATACTTCAAGAATAAACTCAAGCTAGCAAGATACATGAACACAAATCCTGCACTACAGAATATTCTCAAGGATGTTCTGCATTCAGAAGAAAATGCTAATGATACCCTAAATCCTTAAACAAGGGTGAGTCAATAATCATACACAAATTGACTTCCAAGATGACTGAAAACTCTGTAATTGTCACAAAGTCTGAGACTCAGCCTCCCATATCTATTCTAACTTTGAATGTGAATGGTCTCAATGCCCCAATTAAAAGACACAGACTGGCCAATGGATGAAAAAACAAAATCCAACAATATGTTGCCTGCAAGAGACACATTCGACACTCAAAAATAGACACAGGCTGAAAGTGAAATTATGGCAAAATGTCTACCAGGCCTGCGGCCCAAAAAAGCAAGCTGGCATGGTGATTCTAATTTCAGATAAAATTAATTTCTAGCTAAAGCGAGTCAGAAAGGACAAAGAGCCTCACTTTATCATACTAAAAGGGACAGTCCATCAAGAAGATATAACAATAATTAACATTTATGTCCCCAATTACAACCCCCCCAAATATATGGAAAAAATACTTAAGGACATTAATACCCTCATTGATCTCAACATAATAATTTGGGGGACTTCAGCACACTACTATCAACTCTAGACAGATCATCAAAACAAAAAATCAATAAAGATGTCTCCAATCTGAACTACTCTTTTAATCAATTCTGCTTAACAGATATCTATAGAATATTCCATCCTAAGACAGCTGAATTTACCTTCTTCTCAGAGGCTCATGGATCCTTCTCTAAAATAGACCACATCCTAGTTCACCGAGATAATCTTAACAAATATAAAAAAGTGGATATTATCCTATGTATTCTGTCAGATCATAATGCTATGATCTTAGCAATCAACAAGGGAAACAACAGAAACTACTCAAACACTTGGAAATTGAATTATTACCTCTTAAACGAAGGATGGGTAAAAGAGGAAATGAGAGCAGAAATTAAGAAGTTCTTGGAATTCAATGAGAATGAGGAAACAACATACCAAAACCTCTGGGACAGTGTGAAGGCATTCTTATGAGTTAAATTTAGATACTGAGTGCATACATCAAAAATCTAGAAAGAGATCAGGTAAATAGCCTTAGGCTTCAACTCAAACGACTACAAAAAGAGGAACAATCCAACCCCAAAGCTAAGAGAAGACAAGAAATGACCAAAATCAGAGCTGAAATCAACAAAATTGAGAACAACAAAGAAAAATACAAACTATTAACAAAACTAAGAGTTGCTTCTTCGAAAAAATAAACAAGATCGACAGACCCCTTTCCAAACCTCACTAAAAGGAAGAATGAAATAAATCAACAAAATCAAAGATGAAAATGGGGATTTCACCACAGACTTATCCAAGATCCAGAAGATTATCAGAACCTATTTTGAAAATTTATACTCCACCAAGTTTGACAACCTGGAGGACATGGACAGGTTCTTGGACATATGTGACATCCCCTCTTTAACACAGGAGGACATTGAAAATCTAAACCAACCTATCACAGATAGCAAAATTGAAGCAGCAATTAAAGCTCTCTCAAGAAAGAAAATTCCAGGTCTGGATGTATATATGGCAGAATTCCACCAAGCCTTCACAGAAGAACTAACACCGATCCTCTACAAGGTCTTCCATGAAATTGATAAGAGTGGGAACACTCCCAAACACTTTTTATGAAGCAAATATTATGCTGATTCCAAAACCCAACAAAGACATGTCAAGAAAAGAAAACTACAGACCAATTTCCCTGATGAACATTGATGCAAAAACCCTTAATAAAATTTTAGGTAATTGGATACAAAAGCACATTCAAAAGATCAAGTGTGGTTCACTCCAGGAAAACAGGACTGGTTCAACATGTGCAAATCAATAAATGTAATTCACCACATAAATAGAATTAAAACAAAAATCATATAATCATCTCAATGACTCAGAAGGCATTTGATAAAATTCAACAGCACTTTATGCTCAAAACTCTGGAAAAGATAGGGATCAAGGGAAAATACTTTAACTATGTCAGATCCATTTATGACAGACCTATAGCCAACCTTATCGTCAATGGAAAAAAACTGAAAGCATTTCCACTGCATTCAGAAACAAGACAAGGCTGTCCAATTTCCACTTGTTCAATATAGTCCTTGAAATGCTTGCCATACCTATGAGGCAAGACAAGGAAATCAAAGGAATTCATATAGGAAAAGAGGAAGTTATCTCTATTTGCTGATGACATGATCTATACCTATGAGACTCAATAACATCAGCCAGAAAACTCCTAGAGCTTATAGGCAATTTCAGCAAAGTGGCTGGCTACAAGAGCAACTCCAGTGAGTCACTAGCTTTCCTTTTCTCCAGCAACAAATCCACAGAAGAAGAAATCAGGAAATCTCTCCCATTTATCATCTCCTCCAAAAAAATGAAGTACTTGGGCATTAACCTTACAAAGGATATTAAAGATCTCTTCAAAAAAAACTATCAAACACTAAAAAAGAAATTGCAGACGACCTGAGTAGATGGAAAAACTTTCCATGCTTATGGTTAGATAGAATTAATATAATAAAAATGTGCATTCTACCCAAAGCCCTATACAGATTTAATGCAACCCCTATCAAGATACAATGGTATTCTTCAGAGATATAGAAAAAGCAATTCTCAAGTTCATATGGAACAACAGGAGACCCAGACTAGCCAAAACATTACAGGAAGGAAGAAGTTGGGGGTATCTTAATCCCTGACCTGAAATTATATTACAGAGAAGTATTAGCAAAAACAGCATGGTATTGGTATTGAAACAGAACCGAAGACCAGTGGAATAGAATAGAAGATCCTGAGACAAACCCCCATATCTTTAACTATTTGGTATTTGATAAAGTGGGCAAAAGCATAGAGTGGAAGTAAGACAGCCTGTTCATCAAATGGTGTTGGACAAATTGGACAGCCATATGTAGACAACTGAAGCTGGATCCTTATTTTTGCCCTGCCCAAAATTAAATCAAAATGTGTCAAAGATCTGGATATTAAGCCAACAACTTTAAACTTACTAGAAAAAGAAGTAGTGTCAACACCATAGGACATAGGAGTCGGCAGTGCCTTCCTTAACAAAACTCCCATGGCTCTAGCAGTAAAGTTATGAATAAATGAATGGGATGCAATTAGACCAAAAAGCTTTTGCACAGCTAAAGATCTAGTCAAGAGCATCAAGAGAAAACCTACAGAATGGGAGAAAACATTTGCCTACTACACCTCGGACAGATGGCTAATATCCAGAATTTATAAGGAACTAAAGAAACTAAACACCAAAACCACAAATAATCCAATCAACAAATGGGCTACGGATCTAAAAAGAAACTTCTCACCAGAGGAAGTCCTTCAGAAAGCCCATAATTATGAGAAAATTCTCTACCTCATTAGCTATAAGGGAAATGCAAATCAAAACCTCAATGAGATACTACCTCACACCTATTAGAGTGGCAAAAATGAAAAATTCGAACAACAACAGATGCTGGAGGGGCTGTGAGGAACACTGTCACACTGCTGGTGGGACTGCAAACTGGTTTAGCCACTATGGAAAGCAGTGTGGAGAATCTTCAAAAAATTAAGGATGGAAGCACCTTATGACCCGGGTATCCCACTCCTGGGTATTTTCCCAAAAGAGTTAGAATAAGCATATTATAGTGATGTGGCTTCATCAATGTTTATAGCAGCTCAATTTACTATAGCTAGACTATGGAACCAACCCAGATGCCCCTCACTCAACAAGTGGATACAAAAACGTTGGTCCATATATACAATGGAATACTACTCGGCCATTAGAGAAGATGATATTATGGCTTTTGAGATCAAATGGATGGAGATGGAAAGAATTATGCTAAGTGAAGTATCCCAATCTCAGAGACTCAAGGGCGAAATGGGGTTTCTCTCATCTGTGGAAGCTAGAATACATCAGGAAGCAGTATGTTAGATGGCTAAGCTAATAATAACTTTAAATTTTATGATTCTTAACACAAAAGGGGGATGACTCCCTAGGATACCTAGAGGCATAGGGTGTGGGACAGGGTGGGGGGAGGGCTTAGGAAGAGTATCTAGGAGACTGGAGGGTGAGAATATGGGGGAATCATCTCAGAAGGAGATCTCTGACCTCTACGAGATATCCATTTAACTCAGGAGTTCTTCTGGGGGAAACAGCAACCTAAGCTGGGGGAACCTAAGCTGGGCATCCATGACATGGCATTAGTGCTGGATAACTAAGTATATATACATGTGTTCTCGAAAGTTTGATAATGTTTACCCCTCAATTGTAACTCCATATTCATCTCTTTAAAAAAAAAAAAAGAGAATTCTGGGACTCAACACGTCTGTAAAGCAATAGAAATAAAACAGGATTTGTCAGTATGCAATAGTTTCAAAGGAATGCCTCATTGGAGGCTGGCTGCATGGCGTTTAGAAGGTAGAGTGACCTTCAAATTATCTTGATTTGGGAGGAGAGAAACAGGCCTTAAGACCTCTGTGTCTATCAGTTTTTGACTTCAGACTGCCCTACAAAGGGGGCAGGGCTTTGGGTGAAGCAGCTCTCAAATGGGACTGACACTCGTAGACTATTAGCAGGCACTTAAAGGCTGAGTTCCTTTGTTTCTAAGAGAATAGAACAGCATCTTTTACAAATAGTACATTTTAGAGTTAAGTTAATTTGTAAATTTTTACACAAAAATCCTGTTGCATTTCACTGAAATTACCTACAGATAAATTTAGAGAGAACTGATACGCTAACAATCTTGATGGCTCAACCCATTAATGTGTTACTCTCTTCTTTAATTTCCATTAGGAATATTTTGAAGTTTTCAGTGTACAAAGCTTAAATATATCTGGATACTTTCATCTTTAAGTGTTTGATGTGGTTTTGATGTGTTTTCAAATGGCCTGTGTAATGTTTCATTTAAAATTATTTATTGCAATTAGAACATCCAGATCTGCTTTTCATATATTGGTCTTATATTGACACCTTGCCAAAGTTACTTATTGTCATAGCGTTTTTTTTTTTTGTTTGTTTGTTTTTTTAGCAAATCCCTTAGAATTTTCTTTGTCCATGGTTGTACTAACTATGAATGAAGACAGATGTATGTCTTTCTGGTTTGGTCAACTTTTTCACTGCTGCAACCAAAGACCTGACAAGAACGATTGGTGGAGGAAAAGTTTATTTGGTGGTCACAGTTTCAGAGGTTTCAGTGCATAGATGGTCGACTCCATTGTTCTGGGTCTGAGATGAGGAAGAACATCAAGATAGAAGAGTGTGACAGAGGAAAGTAGCAGATAGATAGATATCAGTTACCAGGTACAAAATATAAACCCCAAAGGCACCCCTTTCCAGGAACCTCCTTCCTCCAACCATGTCCTACCTGCCTAGTTATCACCCACTGCTTAGGTTAAGGCTCTCATCTCCTAATCCGGTCATTGTACTTCTGAAATTTCTTGCATTGTATTACACTGGAGCTTTTTGGGGACACTTAATATCTGAACTGTAACACTTTGTTTCCAATCTGTTTTCCTTTTAGTTCGTTTTACTGCCACAAGGGCTGGGATTTGAAGTACAATATGGAACAGAAGTGCTGAGAGCCAGCATCCTTCCATTGTTCCTAATCTGATTGAATAACATTCAGCCTTTTGTTGCATGATGTTAATAAATTAGAGTAGGTAAAGTAAAATTCTAGAGCAGCATATGAAAATTGTACATTCAGGGTCTGTTTCCTATATAAAGTCATATGTAGTTATGTTTTGCATAATGTTGTTTGGTCCATCAGTGATGGACTGCATATATACCCTTGGCTTCGGAAGATGTTGCCTAGAGTCATGGTCGCTGTCTTAGTTTGTGTAAATACTCTCTGTGGTTGCACAATGCCAAAAGCATCTAAAGATGCATTTCTCAGAATGTATCACAGTCATTAAGTGATGTGTGCCTATTCATTTTAACCTCATCAATACCGAGTACAACAGGAGTTGAAATACATTGCAAATAATTGTCTACTTTCTAGCTTTATAAGCAAGTATGCTTTATTCTTATGGAAACATCTTTCCAAAGTGATGATGGAAAAATTAATTCTGTATTGTATAGAAAAAGCATAGGGTTCTGTAAAAATAATGATATAAAGGAGAATTAAGTATATCAGATACTCATGCTGAGAGAACTTCATGTTTCGACTAGCCTGAAAGCTACTCTATCTGGGTTGAAGTTTTTTGCCTGGCTCCCTTTGAAGGTACATTGACATTTTTACATTAAATTTATAAACACATATTTATATACTATGTGAGATCCACTCATTATTGCAGGAAACAAGCACGAAACATGTGGGTCCCTCCATCACCTCTTTCCACCCTATTCTCTGCTTAAATTCCTTCTCAGTGAATCCTGGAATCTTCCAAGATGACTCCTCAGTTGTGCCCAGGAAGAAGGCTGTTTATGCTGTACTGCTTCTACCTTCTCATTTAGACCTCTTGCTCTTGGTTCTGCCAAAGCTACCCTGCCTGTAAGTGTCAATGGTTCTGCAGTAGATGTAGTCACTGAGGTTCCTGAAGAGCAGTCCTTTAGATGTGTGACCCTCTGAGGACCTTCATTCACATTTATGCCCTGAAGGATCACTGGTCTGCTAAATTTTACACAGTCTTTCATGAAGTCAGCTCTTTCCCCTGTCTCTAGCCCTCTTCTCTCCATAGGTGTCACATAGGGAACAGTGGGGGAAATACCTTCCCTCTTTCATCTTTGGCATTTCTCAGACCTCAGACAAAACACATATATCACAACAAACAAACAAACAAAAAACAAACTTTTCTTCCATTAGACAAAGCAATAAAACCACCATGCAGATACATGCAAATGAATACCTGCAAGAGTCACCTACCCACCAATTAAAAATAAACAGTTTTGGCCTCAGTTAGAAACCTGGCTCCTAGCAATACCTCCATTGATTAGAGTTGGTCAGTTTGGTGTTTCCACTTGCAAATTCAGTCTAACAATTTACTGAAAATCCAGAAAGTGTGCTGTGGGAGATGTTGAAATAAATATAGATAGGAAGCAAAAGTGCGATCTTCTTAATGTCTTCTATTTAGAATAGCTTCTACTTCATAAGGCCCTTTGCCATTTATTTTTTTCAGATTAATTAAAAACCAGCCCATTATTGTTCAGGCACAAATATTCGCTCGCTGTGTTTAAACACATAAACATTCCGCGCCTGGCAATTAGATGTGGACATTCCACTGCAAATGAAGTAGAGCTGATTGTGACATTATATGCAAATGAGGAGTGCTGAGTCTAATCATGCATTGGAGATTTCCAGACAGTCGAAAGCCAAACCTCTACAAACTCGAAGATGAATATTTAAAGAATCTATGTGGGACGAGTGGTACACTGGGTGATTCTACTTGTAGTCATTTTCTTTAATCACCAATGCCAGAAAAGACACCCAGATAATGACTGGGAACATTAGTATCTTGTAAATTTCAAGCACAATCATTCCCTGCATCATCCCTGAATCTTTCACTCTCACGCATAGTCAAATGTTTTCCTGTGTATCCATTTTTACTAAATTGGAAGCCACAAAACTGCAACACAGATACTATTTCATTGTTTAATCATTTCTTAAATAAACACAATAATTATTACTCTTATAATTTATTACAGCCAGGAGTATAATAATGTGTTCTTCTAAAGAGACAGATTTTCATTTAGAGGATAATTTTCTGAAATTCTCTGCTTATTTATTGAACTGGAAGTTTTGGTGGATAAAACAGTCAAAATAAAAAGAATGTTTTTAAGTGTGCTTCAATTCTGTGAAAATTTAATGAGCTCATCTGGTTCATAACATATATAAGCATAAATATATGTATTTCATTCTTCCATAAAATTTTGGCAGAAATAGATATAAAAGGTTTGATTTCCCATTTCTTTGCTACCTCAATTAGAGGTTTTAAGCCTATTCCTGTAAGCTGCCCCTGCATGAGTCATATCAGAAGATATGAGAAATCAACAGCCTGAAATAGCTGAATTGGGTTTGGTTAATGGTGGGATGGATCAGTATCTCACAAAAGGAGAGCTTTTTATTAACTCTGAAGAAAGTGAAACCGTCATCAGGCTAGAAGTCTTTAATGGAGCTGGAAAAGGATAACTTCCCAGGTTTGGTTGGGGATGTTTCCACACTGAGAAAAACCACGCATGGACAGATCAGATGGGAGTGACCTGCTCATTTCCTGAGCTTGCTATGGCTGACATTTCTGTCCCAATTTCATATTTGCTGATTGGTTTCATCTCCTCCCTCTTCTCTTCGTGTTCAAATTGGAGCCATTTTTTCAAGTTCTAGCTGAGGATTTTCCGCTGAAACCTTTTCTGACTCTCTCAGTTTAATGTAATCTCTCCTTCCTCTTACTTCTTTAACATAGCTTCTAATCTGCACCCGCCTTATGACCTTTAATTGTATGCTACCTCATTTGGTTCATTGCATTATCAAACCTATTTTAGTCTGATCTTCTCAGCTAGATTAAAGTCTTTTAGGGCAGACACTGTTTATTTTGTGTATATGCGACCTGATGACTTGTATAGGGGGAACGATTATGTG
Source organism: Aplodontia rufa (assembly GCA_004027875.1). Taxonomy (NCBI): domain Eukaryota; kingdom Metazoa; phylum Chordata; class Mammalia; order Rodentia; family Aplodontiidae; genus Aplodontia; species Aplodontia rufa. Next base: position 34,128 of record PVKS010019653.1, read on the forward strand.
TTGATGACCTGGCACAAAAGCCTGAAGTCCTTCTATTCCGGGAGGCCTGGCTTCATCAAAACATAATATGCATTCCTGAGGTCTATTTTAATTCTTGGCATCATAACTATGGCCCCAGAGTCAGATAACCTAAATTCAAATGGTAGGTCCACCACTTACGCAATGTGATTTTGGGCAAGTTTCTTAATTTCTTTGAGCATCACTTTGCTCATCTGGAAATAAAAGGTAGAATAAAATTGTTGGCATGCATGAAATTAGATAATGGCTAGTAAGAAGTGTGCATGGTTTTGGGGTATATAATTAGCACTAAATGATGATAAAAGTTATTGCTATTGGTATTGAAGCATAGTAGATTCTCAGTGGCCCTGGTCAGTAAAGACAGAGTAGTGAAGCAAGTCAGCCCAGCAGAATCTCAGGATCAATCACAATGGGGTGAGCTCACACTTGACGAAGATCAGTGTCATCAGAGAGGCAAAACGTAAATGAAAGCCACATTAGTAGTAGTCTCTAGCAATAACAATTCCAGAAGTTAAGCATCTGATAATTATTGGTTTTGGCTGGCCTTTTCAGTTTGGATGAGGATGTTGGACAATCTGGAATTTCTCAAAACAGGATGAGGGTTTCTGAAAAAGGAGGTTAGAGGCGTAGGTAGGGATTCAGGTACCTAATCAAGCAGATAAGGGTTGAATGTTTTGTTTGTTTAATATTAATGCTTCTTTCTTCCAGCAACTGCTCCAAGTCCCCCTTCCTCTTGTTCTTGTTTTGTAGAATCTCAGTATTCAATGTTACCATTTCCTCTTTTCCACATTCTCATCAGTCCAGTGCATTAGGGCTTCCTTTCTTTCACAATCACCAAAATTATTCCTGCTAAAGTCCTTAGTGATTTTCTCATTTATTATCCCTGTGGAATCATCCTTACTTTATTTCTCTAATCAACTGACTTCTTTCTTATTCCAGAAATCATCTTCTCTGCTTTTGGCTGTTTTAGACCCACAATCTATTAGCGTTCCTTTTTCCTTTTTTGCCTTTTGCATTCAGAGATTTTTGTTTGTTTGTTTTGAGAGAGAGCAAGTGAGAGCTAATCTTATTTTTTCATCTGGTTTTTGTTTTTCCTCTACTTAGTTGTGTATGTGGTGCTGGAAATCAAACCTGGGTCCTCACACATGTCAGGCAAGCACTCTACCATTGAGCCACCTCTCCTGCTCCAGGGCTTTGTTTTATTTCCCGTATTCCTTATCCTCCTATCCTCTCAGGGGTTCCACAAAATTCTTAGTTTCTCATTTTTCTTACTGTACATACTGTCCTTTGTTCATCCCTCTTACACTGTCTGGTAGCACTCACAAGATCAATAGTCACTTTTATGTTGATGACTTCTAAATCTCAATCTTTTTCTTGAGTTCTGACCTATAGGTCCAACTAACTACCAGATTTCTTGAATATCATTAAAACACAGTCCTTCACTTCCCCCAAATTTGTTCTTTCTCCCATGTTCGTTCTTTCAAGAAATGATACCATTACCTGTTAATGTTATCCAGGTAAAACGGGTACAGGCGCCCCTTGGCATCTCATTTGCGTTATCCAACTATTCTCCAAATTCCCACTCATAGCTCCCAAAACTATATTCTTCTTTTGGGTAGATCTGTCTTGATTTGTATTCCATCTGTAAACACATGGATGAGAGTGCTTACTTAACAACTGCTCCCTTGCTTCTATTTCCATCCATCTGTTACCGTAGAGCTTAATGTTTTGCCACATTTCTTTATGTATGAATTTAGAAAACATAACCACAAAAATTCTCGGTTTTTAGAAAGTGCAGAATCAGAGATTCTAGTGTTTTTTCCTCTCCTATGGTAGGCCAAATACTGATTGTTCATGATGGTAAATATTATCCACAGTAAGCAGGGCATCTTTCATTTTATAGAAACCAACGTGCATGTTGTTATAATTACAATTATAAATGGAGCCTATGCTGGTACAACTTGCAGTACTACCAGTTGAAATTATGCTGACAATAAGTTTTATGATTATTAAAATGGTAATTGTACAGAATTTTTAATATGAAATATATTACTAAGCTTATAATAAAACAACACTCCTTAATTTCGCCCATTCCGAACCTGAGTTTTCACTTTTCAGAGGCAACCACTTTCAACTTCTACTGTTGCTTCCTCGTGTGTAAGTAAAATGCTTATAATATTTTTTTCTTGATTTTAAACTTTAGATATTACTGACTTTCTATTTTGGCAGATTTGGTTTATTATACTGTTCCTGTCCCTCTACTCCACATTATTGTTTTTTTCTATCCTAAATTCATTTGTATCATAATTTCTATTTAAATTGATATTCAGAAATTTTATTATCATGATTTTGGCTATAGCTGATACCTATAGGGATTATATTACATTTTCTTATTAGTATATTTTTTCCCAAAGTTAAATTATTCTTATTTTCACATGTGTATGTGGTTTTTTGTTCTTCTTCTTCTTATTTTTTTTTTCTTTTCTGTAGCACTGAGGTTGACCCAGAAGCTTTCTACCTCTGAGCTACATCTCTGGCCTTTATTTTTTAAAAATTTTATTTCAAATCAGGGTCTTCCTAAGTAGCCCAGGCAAGCCTTAAATTTGCAATCCTCCTGCCTCAGACTCCTAAGTGGCTGGGATTACACCCACCACCTTGCTGACGACTTAACATGTTTCTGAAATTTCTTCCCCCCCCCCATAACCAGATCAGTCATATCTATGAATTATGAACATCTTAATAGGGCCTGTTTCACTTTCTTCTTAGAGAATTCCTCCTAGAAGCCCTTGTCCTTCTATTCTAATTTAATACACAGCTATTGCTTTGGATCTTTCTTTCCCCGTTTGTGGGAATTCCCTTTCCCTCTCTCCTTGATTTCTAGCTGGATTCCTGCATCTCTGAAGGATTGTTTCTTATATTACCTGTCATGAGGTATAGCACATTCTCCAATATTTTTCTAAGAAAGGGGTCAAGCAAAATGATATTTGGGGAAACTCGAAAGTCTAAACTATGTATGGTCATACTTGATTCACAATTTTGGTGTATTTAAAATTTTTTAAATTTATTTTTATTAGTGCATTATAGTTTACATAACGATGGGATTACTTGTCACATATTCCTAGATGCAACAAATAAGCAATACAATTTGTTCAATACCCCCCCTGCACCTCTCTACCTCTCTCCTCCCATCCACTGATCCCTTGGCTTTCTTCTGGGTCCTATATCATTCCTAAAAAACCCAAATACAGTGACATAATCTTTATACCTATGAAGAACATTTTATATATATATGGCTATAGTATATACAGTGACATTTATAACTGCTTGGAATGTACCTTGCTTTATCTCAGTTTCAACATTTCCCCTTCTCCTCCCTTCCTATCATCCCTTGTTATTCTTCAAAATATTTGACAATAGGGGCTGGAGCGGTGGCTCAGCGGTTTCGGCGCTTGCCTGGCAAGCACGAGGACCCGGGTTCAAACCCCAGCACCACGTACACAACTGAGTGTTGGAGCAACTAAGGCCATGTGAAAAACTAAATAAAGTTGTTTCTGTCTTTCTCTGCCTCTCTCACTGTCCCTCTCTCTTTTAAAAAAAAAATATTTGACAATAGGATTAAACATTTACATTTTTGTACAGGTATGCAGCATAGTATCTTGCAACTGTATCTCATAAATATTAATATTTTGTATTTTTCTTCTGTGGATTAATACATGAGTTTGTCTCCCTTATTCCCAAGCCCGTGTTTAGGTCCAACCTCCACAACTGAGGGACACTATTCAGCCCTTGACTCTCTGGGTTTGGCTAACTTTGCTCAGCATGATTTCTTCTAATGCCATCCATTTATCTTCAATAGATGCAATATAATTGCTTCTAATAGCTGAGTAGAACTCCATTTTTT
>PVKS010019654.1:0-38053 GCA_004027875.1 Aplodontia rufa
TTTTTTTAGATGCTTGAGTGCCCACCATCAATTATCCTTAAGAGTGCTTCAAGGTTCTTTATTTGAGCGAAGAGTTTATCTATTCAAACAAGTGAAGTAGAAACCTCCTTTAACTTTTATTTCTTTTTAAATTTGAAGCTGGCATGTATTATGAGGAAAGCAAGCAAAATGCCCTTTTAGTGTGGAGTTTTACTTTTTAAAACTGGTAAAAGTTGGGGCTGGAGCAGTGGCTCAGCAGTTAACAGCGCTTGCTAGGCATGTGCAAGTACGCGAGTTCAAACCCCAGCACCACGTACACAATGAAGTCTCAGAGCAACCAAAGCCACACAAAAAACTAAATAAAAATTACTTCTCTCTGGGCTGGAGCAGTGGCTCAGTAGTTACGGTGCTTGCCTTCCAAATGCGAGTATGCAGGTTCAAACCCCAGCACCACGTACACAATGAAGTGCCCAAGCAATGAAAGTCCATGAAAAACTAAATAAAATTATTTTTCTCTTTCTCTCTCTCTCAATGTCCCCTCTTTCTTTAAAAAAAAAAAAAAAATGGTAAAAGTCATTTACTAAAAGTGGATTTCATAAATTTTATCATGTATTTAATATACACAGTGACCATGATACTTTCAATTCCTATACTTTTTTTTTCAGGTCTTTCACAATATTCTCAGAATTATAATTACATATCAAACAGTCCATAAACATTATTTAAAATCAAACTAACATGAAATTTACGCAGCTTTTATTATTTTAAAGAAAGAAGGACAGGGGCTGGAACTGCTGCTCAGCAGTTAGATCCCTTGCCTGCCAGACGCGAGGACCTGGATTTGAACTGCAGCACCCTGTACACAACTAAGGGTTGGAGAAATGAAGGCCATGTGAAAAACTAAATAAAATTGTTTCTCTCTTTCTCTCTCTCACTGTCCTTTCTTTAAACAAAACAAAACAAAACAACACATTTTTTGGGAGGAGTGAGTGGATTGAACCCAGGGCCTTCATGTGCTCTGTCACCGAAATACTCCCAGCCCTAAAAATTTTCTAGAAACATTATTTATTGTCCAAAATATTCTACATGCTAAATATAATTTTACTTTTCTTGTTGCCCTGTAGTTTTAAATTATTTATTTTCTTAAAACCATTACAGGCTGGGCATGGTGGCACACGCCTGTAATCCCAGCAACTTGGGAGGCTGAGGCAGGAGGATTGCAAGTTCAAAGCCAGTCTCAAAATAAAACATAAAAACTCCCAAAGAAAACAAACACCCATTTCAGTACTTATTTCATTATATGTATAATTTGGTAGCTCTTTTCATGTTGATTTTAGAATACTGTACATGAATTAAAATACTTATATTCGTATTTGCCTTTAAAATATAGAGGGAATTTTTTACTGATGTATATTATTTGTCAACACCTTGACTTTATTTTATTTATTTATTTTTTTTTTAAAGAGAGAGGGACAGTGAGAGAGACAGAGAAAGAGAGAAACAACTTTATTTAGTTTTTCACATGGCCTTAGTTGCTCCAACACTTAGTTGTGTACGTGGTGCTGGGGTTTGAACCCAGGTCCTCGTGCTTGCAGGCAAGCGCCGAAACCGCTGAGCCACCGCTCCAGCCCCAACACCTTGACTTTAAACAGCTATCTATACCCACTACTGAATGTCACCCAAAAATCTCGGTTTCGTTTTTAGGCGGGGTACCAGGGATTGAACTGAGGGGCGCTTAATCATTGAACCACATCCCTAACCCTTTTTGAGACAGGGACTCACTAAATTGATGAGCCTGGCTTTGAACTTGCAATTCTTATGCTTCAGCCTCCCAAATTGCTGGAATTACATGCATGTGCTACCCCCCACTTTTTAAATTGTGTGCTACCCCCCTTTTTTCATAGTGTTGGGGTTCAAACCCAGGACCTTGTGCATGCTTGGCAAATACTTTACCACTGAGCTACATCACCGTACTGAAATCCCCCTCACTTTTTTTGAACCCAGGGACACTTAATCATTGAGCCACATCCCCAGACCTTTTTATTTGTTATTTTGAGACAGGGTCTTGCTGAGTTGGTGAGGGCCTAAGTTGATAAGCCTGGTCTAGAAATTGTGATCCTCCTGCCTCAGTCTCCTGAGCCTCTGGGATTATAGGTGTGCACTACCATGCCCAGCAAAATCCCTCCTTTAACAGTTTAACAGAATCATTTAAAACTATTTTAATAAATAATCCAAATAAAAATATGTATCAATAATATTTTTAAAGAAAAATAGAAAAGATTACTAAACAAATTGGTATGTTAGGTATTCAATGGATCAAGTTAAATATCTAAGGAAATTAGTGTTTCATTTTTGTAGTTGTAGAATACATGGGAACAATGTAGCAAGTCTAATTTGGTTACTTCCTCAACTGTCATTCTTCATTTTTCTGAAAAATCTGTACAACTAAAGACAAATTCCTTTTAATAGTTTCATTTCTCTGTATTGACATTTCACAACTTTTACCTATTTCATAATTTAAGTGACTGAGGGAACCGTTTTATTCTTCAACTCTTCTAAAATAACACACATTTACAATTAGGGATTATGTATAATTTTCAACTTTTTTCACAGAAATAAACCACTTATAGGTAAATTACTTTTACCACCCCCACCCATAGGGATTATGGATGTAACCAATCCTATTCCCCTCTGCCCCCACCCCAAACCTAGTACTGGGGATTAATTATATCCAGGGGTTCTTTATCACTGAGCTACAACCCCAGATTATTTTATTTAATCTTAAAACAGGGTCTTGGGGCTGGAGTGGAGCCTCAGCAGTTGATGATGCTTGCCTTGCATGCCCAAGTATGTAGGTTCAAACCCCAGCACCATGTACACAACAAAGTGTCAGAGCAACGAAGGGAACATGAAAAACTAAATAAAATTGCTTTTCTCTTTCATTCTCTCTCACTGTCCCTCTCTCTTAAAAAAAAAAAAAAAAAAGACAGGGTCTTTGGGGCTCGAGCAGTGGCTCAGCAGTTGGAGCGCTCGCCTAGTATGTACAAGGAACAGGGTTCAAACCCCAGCACTATGTACGCAACTGAGTGTTGGAACAACAAAGACCAGATTAAAAGCTAAACAAAATTGATTTTCTCTCTCTCTCTCACTGTCCCTTTCTTAAAAAAAAAAAAATGACAGTGTCTCACTAAGTCACCCAGGCTGGCCTCAAATTTACATCCTTCCTGCCTTATCCTCTGGAATAACTGGGGTTCTAGGCATATGCCAATTGTCTCACTGTTTTTTTAAAATAAAAAAACCAAGATATTTATCAGGAAGTTGGTCACTGCTTTAGGACTGATATAACTGAGCCTCCTACCTCAGCCTCCCAAGTTGCTGGGATTACAGGCATGAGCCACCATGCCTGGCACCAATCCTACTTTTGAAAAAGGAGGAGACAAAAGAAAAAAATTTCCCAGACATTAGAACAAGACCAAGGAAGAAGAGTTAGTCATTCCTATCACTGAAATTTCAAGGACTAAGAAAGAAAAACAGACATAATCTTAAAATATAAATATTCCTGTACCATTGTTGCTTCAAATTTCTTTTTCTTTTCCTTTCTTCTTCTTCTTTTTTTTTTTTTTTGATCGAGCCAGGGATCCTTAACCATTGAGCACCCCCCCACCTTTTCAGCCCTTTTTATTTTGAGATAGGGTCTTGCTAATTTGCTTAGGGCCTCACCAAGTTTCTGAGGCTGGTCTTTTTTTGTTTCAGTGCTTTGATTTTATTTTTATAGTTATCTATCTAGAAACTTAAAGTGATTGCTTCACCTTTACACATCAGGACAGATTTCCATAAATTGAGGCATTGCAACAATTCCAGATAACTAGAATTAGAATAGTCAGTCAGTTACAGTAATTGGACTAAGACATTACACAGATAATTGTGTAACTTTAGGACTTATTTGCATAATGAACACTGTATCATACTCTAAACTATATACTTAGATCTAAGTTTCCCAGGAACCAATTAAAAGCAACCAACTTAAATAACTAAAGTTCTGTAGAAATTCAGATCAAGTATGAGTGCAGCCTGTCCTGCAGCTAAAAATTGTTTTTTAGATTGTTGTGTCACTGTAGCACACCAAGACTTGAGAGAATGCCATTGGAACAGCCAAGAAAAAGGCTGAAAAAAGCCAAATTCAGTAAAAGGTGTTCTATTAGGGTTTGTATTATTGGGATTTTAAAATATGACAGTGTTTGCATTTGCATTGCAGGAAAGACCATAATTCCTTCAAGGTACATGTATCACCATAGAGCACCCAGCCCCCAGCTTCCTCTGAACCTCACAGCAGTGGTCACATAGATCCTCTAAAGGGACATTTACATTTTTATCCTTTGTTTAGAGAACACAGTAGTGCCCTTTTCTGAGGCTGGTCTTGAACTTTTTTTTTATTTTTTATTTTTTTAAAGAGAAACAACTTTATTTAGTTTTTTTTCCACATGGCCTTTGTTGCTCCAACACTTAGTTGTGTATGTGGTGCTGGGTTTTGAACCCGGGTCCTTGTGCTTGCCGGGCAAGCGCCAAAACCACTGAGCCACCGATCCAGCCCCTGGTCTTGAACTTTTAATCCTCCTGCTTCAGTCTCCTGAGTCTCTGGGATTATACCCAGCCACATTTTTTTTCCCCTGAGAAAGATATGTATAATTAAGGGAGAAGAGAAACCATTAGGCTAATAGTAATTATAATTTCTGATTGCTAAACTCTGAATCTAATAATGTCAGCTTGAATCAAATACATAAAACAACATTTATCTGCATACAAAAATAGTGCATATGAACAGGAAAAAAAAAAGAATAGTGTATCAATCTGTAGAAAATGCTCCTGTTGGCTGGAGAAGTGACTCAGCAGTTGCGGCGCTTGCTCAGCATGCGGGAGTACAGGGTTCAAACCCCAGTACCCATGTGCATAGCTAAGTGTCAGAGCAGCGAAGGCCATGTGAAAAACTCAATAAAATTGATTCTCTCTCTCACCGTCCTTCTCTCTTTAAAGAAAAAAAAAAAAAAAAAAAAAAGAAAAAGAAAATGCCCCTGTCAGCACTCAGTATATTTTCTTTGATTGGACTGTATTTATGTTGAATCTTTGCTGAATGTTTTACTTAAATCAACCTATTAGAAACCTGGATTTTATTGATACATTTAAAAAATTAGTGTGAAAAGGAATGAATATTTGTTTCTGATTCCTTAAATATCACAGAAAATAAATGCATATTTTTAGGATTAAAAAAATGAAATAAAATAACATTTATCTTCAAATGATAACAATAAACCATTATTCATGATGATTACCACATGAAAAGATCTCTTTAAAAGCATTAGAAAAATCACTAAAAATGTTAAATGAATATAACATTTCTGGAGAAAAACGTGTATTTATTTAATATCTTATGGATAAAAGTATAGAGCATTAAAACAAAATATTTTATCTCATTCTTGACTTTTTCAACAACATCACTAATTGCTTATATTTTAATATTACATATTCAAGTAGGTCTCCTTTAAATAAGGTATATATATATATGTATATACATATATATATATTTGTTTTATTTTTGGTTTTTAAAATAGCTTTTGTTTTTCAAAAGTTAACATGTGCACTACAGGAAACAGAAAAACACAAGCAAAGAACAAAGTCATCAAGTCACAAGCAGCTTAGTTGGATATGTCCCTCTAGGTCGTGTGAACACATACACAATATCCCACTTTGTGTGATTGAGATCATAGTGTGTAGCATGCTTTTTCACACATCATGAATATTCACCAATTCAAAATCCCAAAGTAATATAGTATTTTTTGATAATCAAGAATCCACTACACTGGGCTGGAGCGGTGGCTCAGCGGTTTCGGTGCTTGCCTGGCAAGCACAAGGACCCGGGTTCAAACCCCAGCACCACGTACACAACTAAGTGTCAGAGCAACGAAGGCCATGTGAAAAACCAAATAAAGTTGTTTTTCTCTTTCCGGTCTCTCTCACTGTCCCTCCTCTCTCTTTAAAAAAAAGAAAAATAACTACTAAAAAAAAAAAAATCCACTACACTAACTCAATCTGCTAGAAAAAAACTTAATCCTTTCTTAGGGATAAAAATTTCACTGAAGACAGAAAAGCAACAGGCCTCTAGATAGACATACTGGCAGTTACAACTAAAATGATGCATTCCCTTAATGCTCGATTTAAAATGTGACAAAGCAACAGAATACACCAAGAACGCTTCTAAGAAGGTTCATTATCAGATTTCTATTACTAAAGTATCAGCAAGAACACATGTTGCTAGTGAACTGAAGTATTCCTATAGTAGACAGAAGATGCGCACACCAAAATGAGCATTTTGATGTGCATTTTGATGGCTCCCATCAAAATTTATGTAAATCCTTGAGCACTTGCTCCCACCTTCCCCTGTGTGCTTTATTCTGCCCCTCTGCTGCCAGCTTGGTGAACACGTCCTGATGCACAATGCCCAGAGACAAAACAATACCTTGTCCAAGATGCATCTTTCTATCAATTATAATAAAAGATATTTACAAGGTGGCTAATTTGCTAGTTCTACTTTTTATAATACACTATCACCTCAGGACATCTAGAAAGCAGAAATGTTGTGAAATAAAGTATATAATTTGTACACAATAAATACAAACACTTTACCAAAAATGCACATATAGATCTGAGGTTATAATTTAAAACTGTCTTCTAGATATGGAGATACTAACAAAGAGCCCTTCCCCTCACCCTTCCTCCTCTCCCTCTTCACCACTCCAGTGACTTAAGTTCAGGACTATGCCTATCTCCAAGAGGAGATTAACAAAGGTCATTCCCAGAAGATAGTTCTTCCTAAAAACTAACAAAAGGATATTTATATAGGGATTATTTTGCTACTTCGAACAAACTTTGGGTATTAGGACTTATCCTTTAATACCTAGCAATATTAACTAAAATACACATGTAACAATGGCTAGACAATCTGAACTAATCTGTGGGGCATAGATCATTCCTCTCTGTAAACTTTCTCCTCTCCCGACCCTTCAACATACTCTCCAAGACATCAAGTCACAATTTCATTCCCTAAATGGCAACCGACTATTCCTACCTAGCTAGTAACAAAAAATACTTAAAGGACATTCCTTTAGCCCTCTATTTTTACCATGTGTTGTGTACATGGTACATCTAGAAAGCCTAGATGTTTCCAACAAGGACTTAAGTCTCCCACTATATATACAGTAGCATTAAGTAAACTAAGGCATATTTTTATGAGTCATATATCATTTAATCTGATTTTGACTTACAGTGAACTCAAACACACTTATGGGATAAAGGGAATTTCTGGTTAGGAAATAAATTCTAGAATTGTAACAAAGCAGGGATATTTTTAAAATTTTCTTTCTTTTTTTTTGGGGGGGAGCTGGGGATCAAACTTGGGCCTTGAGAAGAAAGTTAAATGTATACATATACATATGTGTGTTTGTATGTATGTATATATATATATTTTTTTTTTTTTTTAAAGAGAGAGTGAGTGAGTGAGAGAATCAATTTTATTTAGCTTTTAATGTGGCCTTTGTTGCTTCAACACTTTGCTGTTTATGTGGTGTAGGGGGTCAAATCTGCACCCTCCAGCATGCCAGGCAAGTGCTGTAACCGCTGAGACACCGCTCTAGCCCTCCAAAATAATGATATTAATGAAGTAAGTATTTATGAGATTGATTCTTGTCCCTTGTATCAAGTGGTATAGTATCTGCATATAAGCTATGCACATCCTTCCAAATACATTAAATCATCTCTAGATTACTTATAATACCCAATACAATGCCAATGTTATGAAAATAGTTCTTACATCATATTGTTTTTTAATTTGTGTATTTTTTGTGTGTGGAGGGAGGGGGATGGCAAGGCTGGAGATTGAACCCAGGACCTCATATATTCTAGGCAAATGCTCCATCACTGACCTAAGTACTCAGTCTGATTTGTATTTTGTTCTATTATTACATTGTTATATTTTACTGCTATTTTTCTCAAATATTTTTGATCTGTGGTTGACTCAATCTGGTTGATATGAAGGGCTAACTATAGTTAGTAAATTACTATCTGTAAAATGATTACAAAATGAACATTTATGAACAGAGTGATCAGAAATGAGTTACAAAACTACAGAAAATGAGCAATATTAACAGCCAGCTTTTTTTTTTTCTTCATTAGGAATTAAACACAGAACTGATTAACCACCAAGTCACATTCCCAGCCCTTTTTATTTTGAGTCAGGGTTTTCATGAAGTTTCTTAGAGCTTCACTGAGTTGCTGAGGCTGGCTTTGAACTTGTAATCCTCCTGCCTTAGCTTCCTGAGCTGCTGGGATTACAGGTGTGTGCCACCATGCCCTGTTCAGCTGATGGTTTTGTTGATGTCAACCACAAAATCAGAGATGAACGTTAGAATTTTATATACATATTAGAAATTAGGGTAAAATAATTATTGCAAGCAGAGAATATCACATAAACACAATTCAGAAAGGAATAGATTTTTTTTTTTAAAAGAGAAAGGGAGACAGAGAAAAGAAAAAAAATCACCTTTAGTTTTTTTTTTTTTCATCTGGGTTGCATTGCTCCAACACTTAGTCATATTATGTGGTGCCTGGGTCCTCATGCACGCCAGGCAAGTGTGATACTGTTGAACCATAGCTCCAGCCCCAGGAATAGAAATTTTATTCTGAAAATAACTTGAGATTTTTCTATTCTTTTCTCTTTTTTTTTTTTTTTTGCAGTCCTGGGGAGTGGACATTGAGTCACTCTACCACTAAGGTATATCCCCAATCCTTTTAATTTTTTTAAATTTTGAGAAACTAGTTCTTCATATTTATATATGTATGTTACACAGGGCAGTTTCATTAAACTAAATTTCACTGTAAAAATCTAGTTCATAACAAATAGCATCTTCTTTTTTAACAATCAGAATAAAACTGTGAGAACGCACATTTGACACAAATAAATACTATGTGCTATGGTTTGCATGTCGCCTGTAGTAGTTACAAACTTGATTTCCCAGTGCAATAGTGTCAAAAAAAGGAGTGTTTAAATGGTGATCAGGTTATGCAGCTCTGTACTCATAAAAAAGATTAAAGCCATCAGGAGTGGGTCAGTTATAAAAGGAAAGGGTTTGACACCTCTTTTTTGTCATGTGATGTCTTTCACCATGTTATGACACAACAAGAATGCTCTTACCAGATGTGGCCCGTAAATCTTGGACTTCTCAGCATCCAATACCAATAGACAAATAAACTTGTATTGTTTATATTTATCTACTTTGTGGTATTCTGTTATGTAAGGAGAAAACAATCTAAAACACTATTTCTAGAAACATTTATTTCAGTTACACAAATCCATGGGCTTCAGAATATGAAGTACAATCTACTTTTATATTGTGGACTGTAGTTTAAAAAAACCCCAACAACACCCAAAAGTCACTGATTTAATGGCAATTATGCCTGTAATAGATAGGTAGGTTTCATGCCTTCAAAAGTTATGTGAGAACACAGGTGGGGAAGTAGCTCCATGGTAGAATGTTTACCTATATACACAAGGCTCTGGGTTCAATTCTTAGCACTACAAAAAAACAAAACAAAAAAAAAAAAACCGTAAAAATTGGGGATTGAGTGGTGGCTCAGTGGTAGGAGCGCTTGTTTGGCATGCATGAGGACCTGGGTTAGAACCCTAGCACCACATATACAACTAAGTATTGGAGAAACAAAGACCAGATAGAAAAATAAGTAAAATTGATTCTCTTTCCTCTCACTCACTCTATCCCTCTCTCTTAAAAAAAAAAAAAAAAAAAAAGAAAACCAAAACAAAAGTTAAAAACCAAACAGTATTTTTTTCTCTTAAAAAATATATATATGGGGGTTGAGGATTTGGCTCAGTGGCAGAGCGCTTGCCTAGCATGAGCAAGGCCCTGAGTTTGGTCCTCAGCCCTGGGGAAAAACAAAAAACAGGAGAAGAAAAGTTTTATCATAATTACAATGAAAGAATCCAAAGATAAGGACATGGTGGTTTGTTCATTCATTCATTTAATAAATGTTTTTCAAGTGCTTACTATATGCCAAATGTTTTTGACACAGCAAGAGGTATAACACTGAATCAGATCTCATAGAGCTTACATTCTAGTGGAAAGAGACCAACACTAAACTACAACAAATATGTCAACTATATGATACATTAGAAATGAAAAGCAGCATGTAGAAAACAGAACTGCAAGAGTCGAAAGGAAGATGTAGTTTTATTTATTTTTTTTAAAGAGAGAGAGAGAGAGACAGTGAGAGAGACAGAGAAAGAGAGAAACAACTTTATTTAGTTTTTCACATGGCCTTAGTTGCTCCAACACTTAGTTTCATATGTGGTGGTGGGGTTTGAACCTGGGTCCTATTACTTGCCAGGCAAGTGCAGAAACCGCTGAGCCACTGCTCCAGCCCCAAAGATGTAGTTTTAAATAGGACAGGGGCTGGAGCAGTGGCTCAGCAGTTGGGAGTGCTTGCCTGGCATGCGTGAGGGCCCAGGTTCAAACCCCAGCATCACATACACTGGTAAGGGTTGGAGAAACACCAGCAGATAAAAAAAAAAAAATTGATTTTTTCTTTCTCTAAATAAATAAATAAATAAAACAGGTCTTTCAGAAAAGGTGATCTAAGAAATTTGATTAAAGATTGGGAATGTAGCTCAGTGGTAGCACTTGTCTAGTATACTTGTGGCCCTGGGTTGATCCCAGCACTAGGAAGAAAGCAAGCAAACAAGCCAACCAGCCAGCCAGCCAGACAGGTATAGTGGTGCATGTGTATAATCCCAGCAACTCAGAAGGATGAGTCAGGGAGCACAAGTCAGATCCAGCTTCAACAGTTTAGTGAGGCTCTAAGCAACTTAGTGAGACCCTGTCTCAAAATAAAATAAATAAATAAAAAGGGTTGGGGATTTAGCTCAGTAGCTAAGTGCACCTGGGTTCAATCCATGAATCAAAACCCCAATAAAACAAATACCCAAACAAAGCCATATGGTTATTATTAGGCAGAGCTGGCATCCATACTGATGCCTGCCTGGCCTCTAGTAGCAATAAGAATGGACTTTGTGCAGGGTGTGGTAGTGAATACCTGCCATCCTAGTTCCTTGGGAGGCTAAACTGGGATGATGGCTTGAGTCCAAGAGTTCAAGACCAGCCTGAGCTACCTAGGGAGATCTTGTCTCAAAAACAAACAAACAAAAAACAAAGGAATTTGTAGTCCAAGAATAACAATGCTCTAAACACTCAAGGAAAATACCTAAGTATATATTAGATTTATTACAACAGTGAGAGAGAAAGAGAATATCAATTTTTATTGAATTTTTCACATGGCTTTCGTTGCTCCTGGCACTTAGTTGCGTACGTGGGTTCTGGGGTTTGAAACCATGTACTCTCACATGCCTGCGCGCTGTAACCATCTAGCCACCACTCCAGCCCCAAAAGAGTACTTTCAAAGCCTTAGTCAATACTAAGAGGAAGGGGGATTACCTATTCATTTTAGCACTCTAAAATTGATTATTTTGGGGACATAGGTAACCAATGAAAAATATATTCTCATATTTATACTGGATCTAAAAAAACAAAACAGAAAAGATTCTACTATGTAAAAGTAAATAACAATACTACTTGATTGGGGAAAAAAACTTGAGATGGTTCAGATAAACTTAAATGTCCGAAAATATGAAAAACTAAGTATGGAATTTACGAAACTGTCAGAGACAGGAAACCAGAAAACAAAGGATAAATATAAAGGGGAACTTCTCTATTATAAAAAAACAGTAGTATTCTTTTATGAGATAGAATCACTCGTACTTGACAAATTTATAAATGTGGGTTGGAGTGGTGGCTCAGCAGTAGAGCGCTTACCTGGCATGCATGAGAACCCCAGCACCACATACACAAGTTAAGTGTCTGAAAAACAAAGCTAGATGAAAAGATAAATGAATTGATTCTCTCTCTCTCATATGACTCCTTCCTCTCTCTTTAAAAAAACAAACAAACAAATTAGGGGCTGGAGCTGTGGCTTGGTGGATACAGTGCTTGCCTGGCATGCGTGAGTACTTGAGTTCAAATCCCAGCACCACGTATACAATCAAGTGTCTGAGGAATGAAAGTCACACGAAAAACTAAATAAACATTGCTTCTCTCTTTCTCTCTCACTGCCCTCTCTTCCTTTTTTTTTTTTTTTTTTTTTTAAAGAAAGAGGGGACAGTGAGAGAGAGAGACAGAGAGAATCAATTTTTATTTAGTTTTTCACATGGCCTTTGTTGCGCCAAGACTTCATTGTGTATGTGGTACTGGGCTTTGAACTCGTGTACTTGGGCATGCCAGGCAAGCACCATAACCTCCGAGCCACGCTCCAGCCCCATCTCTTCCTTAAAAAATAAATAAATTAATTAAAAAAAATATATATATACACACACATGTATATATAGCCCTAGAAAAAGCAGCACAGTTTAAGCTTCAAATCTATAGTTGAAATGATTTCTGAAGTAAAAGTGCCAAATTACCAAATATAATTGCCTCTGGAAAATCATATGCAATAATGATAACTCCATGTTAGAAAGGATATAAAAGAACTGGATAAAGATCTATGGGGAAGCCAGGTGTGGTGGCATATGCCTGTAATCCCAGTGGCTTGGGAGGCTGAGGCAGGAGGATTACAAATTCAAAGCCAGTCTCAGCAACTTAGCAAGACATTGTCTCAAAATAAAATATAAAAAGGGCTGGGGATGTGGCTCAGTAGTTAAGTGCCCTTGGGTTTGATCCCCAGTACAAATAAATAAGTAAATAAATAAAATAAAAAAAAAAGTAAACAACTACATTCAAGTTTGGATAAGTTAATTGACATAGATCCATATTGGGGGATAAGATGACTGAAACCAGTGCCTCTCATTTGGCTCTACCACTGTGATACATTCCCAGTGCTCTCCCCACCCCTTCAATTTTATTTTGAAAGAGTCTTCAGGGTCTTGCTTAGTTGCCCAAGGTGGCCTTGAACTTGAGATCCTCCTGTCAGTCAGTGGGTATTTCAGATATGTAGTTTTGTCCTTGTCACAGAGGGTACTTATGTAAACTAAGATAGCTATGTATGATGTCACTGTGTAATATAATCTTATGGGACAAGTGTTTTATGTACTGTTCATTGAAGACAAAAATGTCATCATGTAGTAGGGTCAACACTATAGGACACAGGAGTCGGTAGCTACTTGCTTAACAAAACTCCCATGGCTCAAGCAGTAAAGTTAAGAATAAATGAATGGGATGCAATTAAACTAAAAAGTTTTTGCACAGCTAAAGATCTAATCAAGAACATCAAGAGAACCTACAGGATGGGAGAAAACCTTTGCCTGCTATACCTTGGACAGAGGGCTAAAATCCAGAATATACAAGGAACTAACGAAACTAAACACCAAAATCACAAATAATCCAATCAATAAATGGGCTATGGATCTTAAAGGAAATGCAAATCAAAACTTCAATGAGATACCACCTCACTCCTGTTAGAGTGGCAAAAATGAAAAATTCAAACAACAACAGATGCTGGAGGAACTGTGGGAAAAGAGGAACACTGTTACACTGCTGGTGGGACTGCAAACTGGTTCAGTCACTCTGGAAAGCAGTGTGGAGAATCCTCAAAAAATTAAGGATGGAACCACCTTATGACCCAGCTATCCCACTCCTGGGTATTTTCCCAAAAGAGTTAGAATCAGCATATTATAGTGATGTGGCTTCATCAATGTTTATAGTAGCTCCATTTACCATAGCTAGATTATGGAACCAACCCAAATGCCCCTCACTTGACGAATGGATACAAAAACTTTGGTACGTATATACAATGGAATACTACTTGGCCATTAGGGAAGACGATATTATGGCTTTTGAAACCAAATGGATGGAGATGGAAAGAATTATGCTAAGTGAAGTATCCCAATCTCCGAGACTCAAGGGCTGAATGGTATCTCTTATCTGTGGAAGCTAGAATACGTGAGGAAGCAGTAAGTTAGACAACTAAGCTAATAATAACTTCAAATTGTATGATTCTCAACGCAACAGGGAGATGACTCCCTAGGATACTTGGAGGCGTAGTGGGGGGCAAGGGGGGGAGGGTGTAGGAAGAACACCTAGGAGACTGGAGGGTGGGAATATGGGGGAATCATCTCAGAAGGAGATCTCTGCCCTCCACAAGGTATCCATTTAACTCAGGGGTTCTTCTGGGGGAAACAGCATCATGGGGAACCCAAGCTGGGCATCCATGATATGGCATTAGCCCTGGATAACTAAGTATATATACATTGGTTCTTGAATGTTTGATGTTTCCCCCTCAATTGTATCTCTATATCCATCTAATAAAAAAAAAAGTCATCACGTGGCATACGTTTGCACATGCACTTAACCCAGGGCTTCACGTATGTTAAGCACATATTCTACCATTTAGCTATACTCCCAGATTAATATACCTATTTTTGAAGGAAGCACTAAATTAATACTGATTATGTCCATTTACTGAAACTTCTACATAGTATTTTAGTTTAAAATTAGGATAGTCATATTTTTACATAAAAGACCCAATATAGGCTGGGTACGGTGGAACATGCATTTAATCCTAGTGGCTTGGGAGGCTGAGGCAGCCTCAGCAATTTAGTGAGGCCCTAAGCAACTTAGTGAGACTCCGTCTCAAAGAAAAAAATAAAGGGGCTGGAGCAGTGGCTCAGTGTTTGTGGTGCTTTCCTGACATGTGCGAGGACCCGGGTTCAAACTCTAACACCACATATACAACTAAGTGTTGGAGCAACAAAATAAAAAAGTAAATAAAATTGATTCTCTCTCTTTCTCACTGCCCCCCCCTTTTTTTAAGAAAGAGGGGACAGTGAGAAAAAGTAATTTTCATTTAGTTTTGCATGTGACCTTCATTCCTTGGACATTTCATTGTGTACACGGTGCTGGAGTTTGAACTCTGTGCTCGCACATATCAGGGAAGTGCCATAACTGCTGAGGCACCGCTCCAGCCCCTCTTAAAAAAAAAAAAAAAGTAAAAAATAAAAAGGGCTGGGGATGCAGCTCAGTGGTAAGCGTACTGGGGGTTCAACCCCTGTACACCAAACAAACAAAAACCAAAAAAAAAAAAAAAAACCCAACATAGGAAACATGGAAAGGAGACACAGAGAAATTTCTTTATCTAGCAAGAAAGAGCTGCAGATCCACCATGACAAACCAAACACTTTGGCTAATTAGAAATAAAAATACATTTGTCATACAAAACGAACACTAATGGTTATTCTAATGTCTGTGTTTTCCATTAAACCCTGATCTTGGGCCTGAACCTCCACGACTACTCTGTAGTTACTACTCTGTAGTTACAAGACAGGGTACTTTTGGATTTGGTATGCTACCAATTTGCAAATGCACGAGCAAAAACATAGAAGCATAAATAACCTGTTGGTCCAAATTGCATTGAAAGAAGGCCTTCTAAAGGCATTTTACAAAAGGTTTTTGAAACACAAACCTGAATATAACCTCTTTAAACTAGTTTAATAAAGGTAATTTGATGCTTATCCACTGCTTATTTTTTTCATATCTGTAAAAAGGTGGGGAGGTGAAAAGAACAAAGCAGACACAAAACAAAATGATATTCTACTCCAATGTAGAAAGTAAAGTAAGAGGAAAACCTTAAATGTATATTCCTGATTGGGCTTTTTATTAACGGGGCTGCATTAATCTCTTATTTTCATTTGAAAAACAGTCTGGTTTTTAAACTTCTATTTTTTTTTTTTTAAACAATACTGGGCAATGAACCCAGAATCTCATATGTGCCATGCTAGCTGCTAGCCCTTTACCACTGAGCTACATCCCCATCCCTCTGTAGTTTTCTTGTGCAGAATAACTATCTTAAGATTTTCTAGAATGTTTTCCCCTTCCTATATTTTGTAACAAAAAAAATAAGCAGGAAAAAAAAAATAAAACTTAGGGTTTGGGGCTGGAGTGGTGGCTCAGTGGTTATTGTGCTTGCCTGGTATGTGCAAAGATGCGAGTTCAAATCCCAGCAGCACGTACACAAAGACGTGTCAGAGCAATGAAAGCCACATGAAAAACTAAATAAAACTGATTCTCTTATTCTCTTAAAAAATTTAGGTAGTTTGATTAAGGTGTTTTCACATCTTATGGGTACAGAAATGTACCCATAAAAACAAATGAACTCAGTAATGCATAATGAGCAGACAAGTTTCCCAGTCGCTATTCATTTAATACCTTGCATCAGCTTGCAACTATCTTTCTAGTTCAATTAGTTAATACTATAGGAATGGTTAAAGAAATACAAGAATCAAAATGAAACATTCATGTCTGAGTAGGGTAGCAAGTAAAGAATTCAGAATAAAATGAAAGCTTCCTGTGAAGGCAAATAAAAAGGGGCATAAAGAATTCCATTATAAATCATGCTAAGTGTACCGAGAAACTACAATTACTGAACATTCTAAAGTGCTACCTTTTCTTGTTGACCAAAATGCAAGAAGTGACCTTTGATACCAAAATCTAACTGCACTAATATTTGAAACACTCTGCAACAGAATCCATCAAGAAGTCACTTAAAATTGCTTAATCTTGATGGTACTTTGTGGTAAAATCATGACCCAGCTTTGAAAGATCTAGCAGACTTGTCTTTTCAAAAACTAAACGTTATTGGGTGTGGTTGGTTGATTCTGAAAGGAGAAACTACAATAAAACCTTGGTAGCTTTGACAACGCCTTTAATGATAAAGCAATATGTTTAACATGTGTCTCTAATGTTCATTTTGATAAAGTTGATCAGTTTAACTATGCAAACAAGCAGAGATCCTGAGAGCAGGAAGCTTTTCTATGGAACTCCTGACGCAACACAAACCATAGCAGTTACTGCAAAGCTTAATGCAAACCCTCTAGAGTCCACGTTGACAAATTCTTTAACAAGCCCTGTGGTTACAGGGAAGCTGGTTTCACTCTGACTCACTCCTGCTCAAACAGTTTACTGGAAATGTAGGGGAGGGGGAATTTTCAGAGAAGTCATGTGATGGCCAGACAAACCACAACCAGTTGAAGGTTCAACAGAGTCAAAAACAGGTCCCAGCAACTACTGACACTCAGAGTGTTCAAATGGCACTAAAGCATATGAAAATGAGTCCTGTTTGGTTTCAGATCATCTATACCATGTGCTCTTTGATAAATCTGTGTATGTAAAGGAACAGATATCTCACAGGGGAAAACCCAGCAGTAATTAATATGGTATAGGCAAATGCAAACACTTCATAAGAAAATGTGCTTAGTAGAAGTACTTCAGTAAGTGTATAAATAATCATCCTCAAATGCTCTATTCTCAAATGATCAACACACATATTCTATGTTTATGAAAAGAACATTTTCATTTGGTACTTTGCCAGGGATGTTCACTAGGAAAATGTCTATTCCATTAGATAAAAAGAAAAGGAATTGGCCCTAAGAACTCTCACAACTGATGATCTTCTTTTGGTTTTTCTCTAATAAAATAATGCAAATAACTTGAAATTTCTGAATAGGATTAAGAATCCTATTAAGCTAAAAGATTTTGGACTTGAATAAATTTAATACAAATTCGTTAGGGAAAAGTTAACTAGTATTTAAACTTAATTTGGGCTACGCTTAAAAAAACTTAATTTGGGGATTTAGTTTCAATATACAAATCAAGAGGCAAATATTAATTAACTTATATAGTGCAGTCCTAAGCAGAACTAAAAAAGCTCATTAAAATAAGATTAATGCCAGGCATGGAAGCATACCTATAATCCTAGCAACTTGGGAGGCTGAGACAGGAAGATAGCGAGTTCTAAGCCCGCCTGAGCAACTTAGAGAGGCCCTAAGCAACATAATGAATAAAATAAAAAAAAAAAAGGCTGGGGATTTTGCTAAGCGGTTAAGAGCCCCTGGGTTCAATGCCTACGAATAAATAAATAAATAAAAAATAAGAATAATTCCAGAGGGCCAGGAGTGGTGGCTTGGCGGTTACAGCACTCACCCGGCATGCGCAAATACACAGGTTCAGACCCCAGCACCCACTTACACAACTAAGTGTCAGCAGCAAAGGCCATGTGAAAAACTAAATTAAAAAAAAAAAAACAAATTATTCTCTCTCTCACTGTCCTTCTCTCTTAAAAAAAAAAAAGAATAATCCCAGAAACTACAAAATAGCCTTTGAGGAAATGCTCCTCCTAAGATAGTTTATAGACTCATGCATAGTATTCAATAGAAAGATAAGCTAGCCAAAATGAATGTGGAGGAAAAAACAGCATTCTTCTAAAAGATGAAGCTTTAAGACTTTTAAATTTCTGACTTAATTTTTAATTTCCAATTCTGATAGCAATAATAGCAAGAAATAGTAAATTTCACACATTCAGCAACCTAACACTGTGAAAAAGAATAGAAGTGCTAAGTCATTTAGACAGATGGCATTTGGCAATCTGATAGATAACAATCTTACTCAAAAAAATATTCTTCTAAGTAAGTATGTACAATATTCCTACTCTACTGTGTAAGATTTAAATTTAAAAATACCACAACCACCCCCAGACTCTCTTCCATTCCATCAGTAATACTGGCTGTACTAATGTTTTAGGACATATCAAGCAAATAAGTTACTGTATTTTTCAAACTCTATTACTCCTAGTGTGTTTTTTAATTTTTCCTTTTCTTTGGTTATGCAGTTCACAGAATAAACAAATTTGCTATAAGAATCTTTGTTTCTTTCTCTCTCTTTTGGTGATGCTAGGGATTAAACTAAGGGCCCAGTGCCTATGTAAGCATTTTGCCACTGAGTTACCCTCAGCCCCTACTTTTTCTAAAGAATGGTATTTTATAGAAGTTTGCTTTACTCGCTGGGTGCAGTGTCACACACCTGTAATACCAATGACTGACTGGGGAGGCTGAGACCCTAAGCAACTTAGCAGGAACCTGTCTTAAAATAAAAAATAAAAAGGGCTAGGGAAGTGGCTCAATGGTAAAGAGCCCCTGGATTTAATACCTGGTTTAAAAAAAAAAGTTGTTCATTTTATTCAGTGTGAATTAAAAACTGCAAGTAATTTAGCTTGATGTCTTTTTTTGTGTGTGTGTTGGGGGTACTGGGGCCACCCTAAATGCTGAGGCTGGTCTCAGTTTTGCAATTCTCCTGCCTCATCCTCCTAAGGAGCTGGGATTACAGGCCTGTATGGTCATACCCAGGATAAACATAAGTATTTTTCAGAAATGTATTTTTGTTGTTTTATGTGGGAAAAAACGGGGAGGAAAATTAGTAAAGAACAGAATAATTAGGAAGCCAATGGAAATGGTCAAGTAAGGATTGATACAGGTCTAAACTAGTGGTGTAGAAGGAAAGGAGAGGGCAGATGACAAAGACACCATGGAGGCAGAACCAACAGGCTGTGAAAAATGACCAGATATGGGAGACCAGCAGGGAAATCAGATGATTCAGATTTTATTTATTTATTTTTGGTGTGGGGGATTAAAACCAAAGACTCACATTTTAACCAGAAGGGATGGTGAGGATGGTGATACCATTAACAAAATTTAAGAACAAAGGAGAAAAAGATCACAAATAGAATCATTAAACCTTGCATGAAATATTCACCAAGCAATAAATTGAGACCTAACTTTTACAAAGGATACCAGAATTGCTCAAGGACAGAGGAAGCTACATTTATTCATGCCTACCTCCCACAGATATCTAGGGAAAAACATGATAGAAAGCCAACAGCATAAGAGTAAAAGGAAGTCAGTTCAGTGGAAAAATACTGCCTAATCTAAATACTGTACATACTAAAATAAATCGGATAGCATAAAGAACCAGAATGCAAAAGAATGTTCTAATCATTGCTTTTTTCTGCTCAAAACATCTATAGTATGAAATCCAACCATTAGTGAAACTGGTATTTAAGAAAAAATTAACCTTAAAATTGTTACTTAGTAACAATTTCTTAGTAAAATTACACGGGTACCCTTTAACCTACTTGGAGGGCACATGGCAAAGGAACCAGGGCCAAGTTTTTTTTCTCCTCTAGTTTTCCTGCTGATAAACTTATGCTACCGAAGTGCTTCACCTTCAAGAATAAAACACATTTTCTAACTTTTTCTTAGGCAATTTTTAAATAAGCATTCATAGTTATTTATTTTACTTATATTATTGTGTTTTTAGGTACAGTTGATCCAATTCATCCTTATTTTATTGCTCCTATTAAACTGGAAGTTTTACAAAATGCACATATCTATAAGCAAATTCCAGCACTAACGTCAGATAAACTTTGGATCCTTGCTAAATGATTATTAAAGAAATTTTAAATCACAAGCAATAAAACTTCACTAAAAAGATGTCAAGTTAGGTTTCTGGATTACTAAATAAGTAAAAATCTAGTACCTTTTATATATATTGTTAATAAAATAAAACAGGAAGAAAGATCCAAGTTACAACAATGGAATATTAAATAAAACTAACATACTAAAATCACTTGGAAAGTATTGTTGGAACAATATACAGTTAGTTAATAAGGAGAAAAGTTAGACTGCTACATCATATGTAAAAGCATTGTAATGGTTAAACATTTTACTCATTTACTTTTTTTTTTTAGAGAGAGGGAGAGAGAGAGAGAGAATCAATTTTATTGAGTTTTTCATGTGGCTTTTGTTGCTCTGACACTTAGTTGTGTATGTGGTGCCGGGGTTTGAATTCACATATTGATGCATGCTGGGCAAGCGCTGTAACCGTTGAGCCACCACTCCAGCCCCACAAAATAAAATTTATAGTATGATTCTAGTTTTTTTGTCCCCCAGTACTGGGGGTTGAATCCAAGACTGTATCCCCACACCTTTTTTTTTTTTTAAATTCTCTGTTCTGAGACAGGGTCTCCCTAAATTGCTCAGACTATCCTCTAAATTGGGATCCTCTTGTCTTAGCCTCTGGGGCAATTAGGATTATAGGTGTGTGCCACTCTACCCAGCTGATGTATGTTTTCATTCATTAAGCATTGTACATGTAAGGAAAACAATCTAGAAAATAGTATTAGCCTATTTTGAGGAGAGGATGTGTAGAGTTTCACTTTGTACTGTATGATACTTCTGAAATATAAAAATATTATTACCAAAAGTACTTATGTAATTAAAAAAATATGCAAATCTAAGCCAGACATGGTGGCTTACATCTGCACAATCCCATAGCTAAGCAGGCCGAGGCAGGAAGATTGCAAATTAAAGGCCAGTCTGGGCAACTTATTAAGACTGTCTTAAAAAGAAAGTAGAAAAAAAATTTAAAAAAGAAAAGAGTTCAGGATTCATGATTAAACATTAAAAATCTTTTTAGGGGGCTTGAATGGTGGCTTAGTGGTTATGGTGCTTGCTCAGCAAGCGCAAGTACACGGGTTCAAACCCCAGGACTCACGTGCACAGCTAAGTGTCAGCAACGAAAGCCATGTGAAAAACTCAATAAAAAAATTGATTCTTTCTCTCTCTCTCACTGTCCTTCTCTCTTTAAAAAAAAAAAAAAAATATATATATATATATATATATTTTGGGGCTGGAGCAGTGGCTCAGCGGTTTCGGCGCTTGCCTGGCAAGCACGAGGACCCAGGTTCAAACCCCAGCACCACATACACAACTAAGTGTTGGAGCAACTAAGGCCATGTGAAAAGCTAAATAAAAAGTTGTTTCTCTCTTTCCCTGTCTCTCACTGTCCCTCTCTCTTAAAAAAAATTTTTTTTTAGGACAGTACACTTAAAAACAAAATAATAGCTGAGAGTGGTGGCACACACTTATAATCCCAGAGACTCAGGAGGCTGAGGCAGGAGAACACCAAGTTCAAAGCCAGCCTCAGCAACTTAGCAAGTTCCTATCTCAAAACAAAAAGGGCTGGGAATGGGGCTCAGTGATTAAGACCCCTGGGTTCACTGGTACAAAAAAAAAATAGTCCTCTTAAATTTTTATAGATTTATTTAACAGTACAAACCTTAGAAATAGGGCTGGAGTGGTGGTTCAGTGGTTAGAG
Source organism: Aplodontia rufa (assembly GCA_004027875.1). Taxonomy (NCBI): domain Eukaryota; kingdom Metazoa; phylum Chordata; class Mammalia; order Rodentia; family Aplodontiidae; genus Aplodontia; species Aplodontia rufa. The sequence continues at coordinate 22,074 of PVKS010019654.1, forward strand.
CACTTGCCAGGCATGCGCAAGTACCTGAGTTTGAACTCCAGGACCACATACACAAGTCTCAGAGTAATGAAGGCCACATAAAAAACTAAATAAGATTGATTCTCTCTCTCACTGTCCCTCTCTCTTTAAAAAAGCCTTAGAAGTAAAAACATGAATGTTTCACAGCAGTGCATCAAAACAATGGAGATACACCATATTTTACTTGGATATTTTAATAATTCCGTGTTGGCAAAGAATAAACAAAAAGAATGTTTTTCTTTGCCAAACTATGTCAAGGAACTCTTCTATAAATAAGGAATTAATAACATAAAAAGAAATAAATAAAAATTAAAAATCCCATATAATCCTCAACTTAAAGCTGGGACAAAAAAGTATGTAGGAAAAATTATACTAATATACATTGAAATTTATAGTAAGTTACAAAATGATGGCATCTGAAAAAAGAATGAAAAGAAGTCAAATCAAATCAAATATAGAAGAAAAAAATTTCAACTAGGTCTGCATTTTTTTTTTATTGCATTAACCAGATACTGCTAAACTGTAGTATGGTGCACAGCACTGATCTTAAGAGTCAGAAAACTGGGTTGGGTTTTGGCTCTGGCATTCATTACCAGGGTTCCCTGAGTGTTTTCTTATTCAAATTAAAGAAAAGTCTGGTGCCAACAGTTTCAGCTTGTAGGGAGGTTAAGGCAGGAGAATCACTAGAGTCAGGTGTTTGGGGCCAGTGTTTCTAAAAGTCTCTGCTTAAAAAAAGAAAAAATCTGAAAAATATCAGTGATAATCTTTTACTTCACATTTGTTGTAAGCTTATTCACTCAAGTGTGTGGGTGTTTTTTGTTTTTTCTTTTAATTTATTTTTTGTTTTCCTGGTACTGAGTACTAAACCCAGGAATGCTTTCCTATTGAATTACTACCCAGCTCTTTTTATTTTTTTATTTTAAAACAGAGTCACACTAAGTTGCTAAGGCTGGCCTTGAACTTGTGATGGGTTTCAGGCTTCCAAGTAGCTGAGATTACAGGCATGCACCACTATGCATAACTTCCAATGCTTAATATACAGATGTTCATTGACCTCAGAGGGAGAATTATTAGTAAAGACCGTAAAGTTGCCAAAGATGATTACTCTTTTCTTTTCTGGTACTGGGGGCTGAATCCAGTGGTGCTTAACCATTGAGCCTCATCCCCAGCCCTTTTTATTTTTTATTTTGAGATAGGTCTTGCTAAATTGCTTATGGCCTCACCAAGTTGCTGAGGCTGACCTTGAACTTGCAATCCTCCTGTCTTTCTCCTGAGTTGCTGGGATTATGGGCATGTAATACCAGGTCCAGCTTCTTTACTTTCTTATCCTATCATTTTACTTAATTATTTTCTAGTTTGCCTATCAGTTGACATTATATATAATTGCAGCAGGGTTAAAATTCTTAAATAAAATATTTGTAAAGAGTATATGATTTCTAATTTTAAGGATATAAAACAATGCATACATTTTACTTACTTGATTTTTCAATACAAGCAACTATGCAATTAGGGAATAAGAAATTTATAGTTTAGGGGCTGGAACAGTGGCTCAGCAGTTATGGTGCTTGCCTGGCATGCATGAGTATGCGCGTTCAAACCCTAGCACCACATACACAACCAAGTGTTGGAACAATATAAGCCACATAAAAAACTAAAAAAAAAAAAACGGATTCTCTCTCTCACTCTTTCTTTTAAAAAAAAAAAAAAAGACAGAAAAAAGAAATGTATAGTTTATTGCAAAGTAGTAGTTATAATTATTGGCTTTATAGAATAAAAACAGCTAATACAATCATCAGAAGTACTATGTGCAATCTAGTTTCCATGACAAGTTGAATTACAGAAGATCTAGTCAAAAAGTAACTGAAATAAATTGGGGTCATAAGTGAGGAATGAAAAAGATTATTATTATAACAGAGGATAGGTAAAGATTGAAAGAAGAAATGGTCAAAGTCTTCAAGAACTCAAACTGTATGAGTAAGATGAAGTATGATGATTTGACTTCATCAAATTCCAGATCTGGGTTTTTTTAGATTTGAGCTTTTAGATGGCAGTAAGCTTATGAGATGCATTATTTAAAATCCCTAAAACAAAAAATTGGCAAGAATGACATGAGTCATCTAGTCTGATGTTCTAGCCAGTGTAAGGAATGCTATAGATGGGATCTTTGAAAGATATTACATAGAGACAAGGCACTCATTCCAAATCTGTGAGCAATATGAATGGGTACTCTTGTTTTAAACCACTAAATATTAGGGTAGTCTGTTACTCAGTTAACAGATAACCTATAATAAGACACCATCTTAAAAATAACCTTAAAATAGAGAAAACAAATATGATGAAACTAATATTAATAAATGAGGACAGGGACAGATGGAAGAAAATACTATACTTGAGCGGCTACAGGGGAGGATATTGCAGACAAGCCAAAAAATATGCCCAAGAGAACCCTAGACAGGCTCTTCAGCAGAACTACAGACAGGGTGGGATAAGGCTGAAAACAAGGAGATTGTGTAAGAATTAGACTAAAAGGTCTCTCCTCTACATAGAACAGCCACGTAACTCTTCCCGTCAGCCCACAGAGGTCAAAAAGTAGTCATTAGACAAAGCAAACCAGAGGGTCCAGGTTCAAGATATATCTGTGTTTAGGTTTGTGTAGGTATCCAGAGACTGAGCACAAAGTGGATTAAGTGAAAGTCTACACACAAATGGAGATCTCTAACCACTATTCCTCAGCCTAGCATTAGAATGCCAGCAGCAAGGCTTATTCCCTAGGCAAGACACAGAAGAATCTGTCATTGGAGAAACTGAACTACAACAAAAGAATGATCAATAGATACTGATAGAATATATGGAAGTTCTCCATAAATAAGCCAGCCTGTGATTCCATTATAAGATAAAGAAGCCCTACTACCTCTATACCTAGCCTCCACATAATTTCCATTCAACTTTTAAGTGTATTATTCTTCCATATGGACAGACAAGTAAGGATCATCAGGTTTTGGAAAAGCTTCCAACTCCAAACAGAACAAACAGAAAAGACAATGCCTGGAGCAACAGCAAACTTGAAGAAACTGAAAATCTTCAAAAAGATAAGGTAAAATACTTCTTGGAATTATATGTTACATGTAATAGCAGAATAATATTTCAATATAATTCAAGCTGGCCTATGATGCCAGCCACATGGGAGGCTGACATTGAAGGATGGCAAGTCCTGGGCAACTCAGTAAGACCCTGTCTCAAAAATGAATAACATAAAAAGCACCAGGGATGTAGTTCAGTGGTAGAACACCACTGGATTCAATTCCCAGTACCATCAGGAGAATCAATCAATCAATTAATCAATGAAAGAAAAGCAGGCAGGCAGGCAGATCAAGATAAATACTAGGAACACAAAGATAAAAAACATTAAAGGATGGGTATAGGATGCAACAACAAGGTAATTAGTATTGTAGGAAGCAAAGAAGAGGGAAAATCTCACAGAAAAAATTAAGAACATTTCCTAAAACTAATGAATTCTCATTTTAGCTTTCTGAGCTTCTAGAAGAATAAATTCAAATAAGGGCTATACTTTAGGCAACGAATCTAAAAGCTTTTAAAAGAAAATACTAAAAACAATATTGACTGTCTAAAGAGGACTGAGAAGGACACTAACCCTCTTAATACCAATACAAAAAGACTGAAGACTAGTGAATGATGCCTTCTAAATTTGAAATGATTTTGAAATTGAAAAAGATTTTCAATCTAGACTCCAATACTCAGTTAATCATTTAAGAGCGAATGTAGAGGGGGTGGAACAGTGGCTCAGTGCTAGAGTGCTTGCCTGGCATGCACAAGGACCTGGGTTCAAGCCTCAGTACCACATATACAACTAAGTGTCAGAAAAGCAAAAAACAGATGAAAAAATAAATAAAAATTGATTATTTCTCACAGACTCTCTTTCTCTCTTAAAAATAAAAAGTGAATGAAGAACACACTTGTTCAGAAATATAGTTTCTCATTTTCCATTTATTCACTTTCCAGGAAGCTACTGCAGAATGTATTCAACCTAAATGACAGAAAATCAAGAAAGAAGACAGGACATTCAAACCATTAGAGAAGCAACTGTTCAGAAGGCCAAAAGAAAAGGAGTGGAACGTGGAGGGCTCCAGAGTGTTGATCCTACAGAAAAACAGAATTCATATTATTTTATAGGTCACCAAGTGGGAAGTGATATTAAGAAGTGTTTTTTGTTTTTTTTTAAAGGGAGAATCAACTTTGTTTAGTTTTTCATGTGGCCTTCATTGCTCTGATACTTCATTGTGTATATGGTGCTGTGGTTCAAACCTGTGTCCTCATGCATGCCAGGAACACATCATAATCACTGAGGCACCATCACTCCAGCCCCTCAAGAGGTGCTTTTACAGAGGTGGTGTAAGGGAAAAAACAAAAAGCCAGAGATTTATTTATTTATTTTTAAAGAGAAAGGGATAGTTATAGAGAGAGAGAAAAAAAAGAGAAATAATTTTATTTAGTTTTTTCACATGGCCTTTGTTGCTCTGACACTTAGTTGTGTATGTGGTGCTGGGGTTTGAACATGGGTCCTCGTGCATGCCAAGCAAGCACTGTAACTGCTGAGCCACTGCTCCACCCCAAAAGCCAGAGATTCAAAGAAATTATGCAAATGAAAAAAAAACCAAAAAATCCAAAATGTCTTAAAAAAATGAAAATCATCAAAGTACATGAGTTGGTTTAAGAAGGAATGATACTAATTTGGTATCCCTGACAAAGCATAAACGTTCATAGCTGCAAGTCATCACACAATTATTCTTGTCAAACCTGTTAATTTTATATACATGAAAAAGAGCTTTAAGCTGTTAAATGATGTACATTAATTAGTGCCACAACTTAAAGAAGTATCAGTTGTCACAAGTAGGTATATTTACCCATTTACTTCTGTACATAGACTGGCTGCAATAATAGTAAAATATGTATACCGGTAATGTTGGCATTTTGAGGTTTAGTTCTAGCTTTAAGCATGTGAAAATAGGCAGGTAATGTCTAGATCTTCAACTTCCCATAAAATTAGAAGAACAGTACTTTTGTGTACAATCTCAGAGTTAAGACAACGGTCACATTATAAAGTGGATTTAAAAGGTATTAAAAATAATTTTATGGCTTTTTCAATATGTGTGCTACTGGGGATTATGACTAAAGCCTTAACACATGGTAGGTAAGTGCTTTACTATTGAGCTACCCTTAAACAAAAAATAATTTTATTTTATTTATTTTTTTTTTTTAAGAGAGAAGGACAGTGAGAGAGAGAGAGAGAGACAGAGAGAATCAATTTTTATTGAATTTTTCACATGATTTTAGTTGCTCTGACACTTAGTTGTGTATGTGGGTTGCTGGGGTTTGAACCCGTGTACTTGTGCATGCCGGGCAAGCACTGTAACCACCGAGCCACCGCTCCAGCCCCCAAAAAATAATTTTAAAAGTTGTTTGTATTAGTAAGAATTGTTAGCATTAATATAAGCATTATGATGTCAGGAAGATAGGCTTAATATTTGGTTGGCAGACAAGGCAAACCAAATCTAGGAACATTTTGCCTCTTGCCATGCAAAACCCTTGTTCATAGTTCTCTCTTTCATTTTGGTTTGTATCTGGATAATCTTTGTTTTCAACTGAAAAACTATACTTGGTTGATTTGTATTTAATGATGCCTTTTTTAAAAAGCTCATCTGATTTTAAAAATATACATATATATTTCCATCCAATATGATGATTTTTTGGGTCTCAGATTTCTCTTACTTGTGCAGTCTCTGCATGTTCCAGCATCTCTTCAAATTCCTGATACTCTTCATCATCTGGTTCAGCACCTGAGAGGCGGGCTGCCCTTGCCATGAAATACGGAGGCAACTCTCCAATTGCTGTGCCGATGCCCTAGATGAAAAACCAAAATACTTTTAGTGAGGTTCTGTTTTTAACACAATGACACTTAACAGATCAAATTTATGCTTTTCTGTATCTCCAAAAGCATTTGGAGATGCAATGCATTATGGAAAAGCTTATGTTATAGAATGAAAGGGGAAAAATTTCAATCCTGGCCCCAGTTCTGACTATATGATGCCAGGGAAGGTAATATATGTGAAACTCCTACACATTTCCTGGTACACTGTAGACCCAAGTCTAGCATTTTTCTTTAGCTTCTGTTCTTTTTCTCAGTCTGTCCCCCACTTTTATAATATCCAAATGATATAGTAGTGAGAATTCACCAGTAGAGATGTTACATTATTCTCTATGAAATTTTATGGCATTTCAGATGTTGTTTTAATCCCCAAAACAAGTTGTTGTTGTTTGTGGGTGTGTGTGTGTGTGTGTGTGTGTGTGTTGAGCTGTCACTTTAAAGAGTGGTCAGGAAGCCCCATGAAAACTCAACATTAGGATGAACAAATTTTCACTACAGAAAAATGTTTTATTTTCTCACAATACTGAGTGACTCATGTTCCAGTCACTTCGTAGACATTTGTTTTTAAAGAGAATATTTTTTTCCCTAATCAATTGAGGGCATGAGGATAAAAACAACCTTTAACAAACCAGGAATTTGGTTTAGACATAAAAGGCTACAGGATAGGTCAAAATCCAACAGGCATACAGTCTCTAGGGAAATTCTCAATTTTGAGCCAGACAGACATCATTCTCTTCTACCCTGAATCACAGTGAATTAAAAACTTTGCTAGTTCTCATAAGCAACTTTAACCCTTTCAGTTTGCTGTATCCTGTGGCTCTCCCTCCAAACGCCCCGAAAACAATCCTCAAGAGATGTTACCAGGGGCTCAGCGGTTTCAGCGCTTGCCTGGCAAGCATGAGGACCCGGGTTCAAACCCCAGCACCACGTAAACAACTGAGTGTTGGAGCAACTAAAGCCATGTGAAAAACTAAATAAAGTTGTTTCTCTCTTTCTCTGTCTCTTTCACTGTCCCTCTCTCTTTATTAAAAAAAAAAAAAAAAGAGATGTTACCATATTCACACATTTTGTGTCCTCAATAGATAGAAAGTGTAACAGTCACAAGTGTTCATTCACAAGTACATTATTAACATGTGAAACAAGAGTTCTGGAGGATGCTTCAGAACCAACTTATTTTAAATAAAAAGAATCAATTATTTATCCTTTCCTAAATGAACTAAATCTCAGGTAATCAAATTAGTGATAAAGAAACATTTCTCTATTAAAGTATTTTAAGCCTGGGCCAGCGGTGCACAACTGTAATCTCAGCGGCTTGGGAGGCCGAGGCAGAAGGATCCTGAGTTCAAAGCCAGCCTCAGCAACTGCAAGGAAGCCCTTACCAACTTAGCAAAACCCTGTCTCACAGTTAAAAAAAAAAATAAAAATGGGCTGGGGATGTGACGCAGTGGAAGTGCACCCCTGGGTTCAATCCTTGGTATTAAAAAAAAAAAAAGCATTTTAAGGTGGATATAGTACTGCATGCCTGTAGCTCTGGCTACTTAGGAGATTGGAGTAGGAGGATACTTTAAGTCCAGGAATTTGAGGTTAGCTGGAGCAACATAACAAGATCCTGTCTCCAGGGTGGGGGATGGACGGACCATAAAAACAAAAACACCCCAAAGACAAAAATAGTATTCTAGCTAATAAAAAGAAAAAAATGATGTGATTGGAATATCACTATAATGCTTAATAAAGCAATGGACTTGTATAATAATAGACTGTCACTGTTGCTAATATTACAAAAAGACAACCAGACATTATTGCACCCTGTAACAGAAATATACAAAAGCTGTGAAGTATACTTTTGTTAAAAAAAAAAACGGGCTGGAGTGGTGGCTTAGCGGTTACAGTGCTTGCCCGGCATACACAAGTACACGGGTTCAAACCCTAGCACCCACGTATACAACTAAGTGTCAGAGCAACAAAAGGCATGTGAAAAACTCAATAAAAATTGATTCTGTCTCTCTCTCACTGTCCTTCTCACTTTAAAAAAACAAAAAACAAAAAACAAAAAACAAAGCTTTAAGCCCCTATGAACTCACAGGAAACATGGAACAAAGGAACATGATTAAATTACACCAACTAGAAAATAATAAGGAAAATTCAGACTACAGGAAATGATTTGACAAAATAATTTCATCACTAAACATATTTGAAAAGAAAAACAAAAAAATATAACCAGGAAAATAATATATATATGTATAATTTTTTTTTTTTTTAAACCACTGAGATTTAACCCAGGGGCCCTTAACAACTGAGCCACATTCCCAGTCCTTTTTATTTTTGGACGGTGTCTCACTAAGTTGCTTAGGGCCTTGTTAAGTTGCTGAGGCTGGCCTAGAATTTCCAATCCTTCTGCCTCAGCCTCCTGAACTGCTGGAATCACAGGCATGTGCCCCACATCTGGCTTGGATAATAATAGATTTTAAAAGACTGATACTAAATTCTTTTAGGTGTGATAATGTTTTTTAAGCACTAAGGCTAATAAGCTCACACATAGAATATGATATGATATATGGAATATGCTTTAAGATAATTGAGAAGAAAGTAAGGACAGATAAAATATTACCAGCCACGAGTTAAATATTAGTTGAAGTGGAAGGATGTACATTAGATTAATTTTATAATTCTCTGCATATTGGGGGGAAATTTTCCATAATAAAAAGTAGGAAGAAAAGTTCACTCCAACATTTTATTTACAACATGAACTTTTCTTAAGTTCAAATGTGAAGTTAAATGTTCAACACTTCTGAAAGCAATCATATGATTCAAACTCATGACAAGTTTCCTTAAAGTTAAAAAGGAAGTAACATAATTGGTTGAAATGAAATCAAGAACTATATGCTTTTACCAGGCCATAGTTATTGTTATATCTTAATTCTGCTCATGCTTTTTCCATATAAATAAGAAATCAAGAATGATGATCATGTAGATATTCTATTTTTATGGACATATGTAACAGGGAACATAATGATCCAGGCAGGTTTCCTAAAACATACCACATCCTACACACACAAACTTAGTCAGTTATTGCAAATTAGATACTGAGGTCTCATAATTTCACAATTCTTACAAAATAACTTAATAATTCTTTATAAAAAATCAAATGTAGGAGGCTGGGGCTGATTAGTGGTAGAATACCTGTCTTGGATGCACAAGGCCCTGGGTTCAAACCCAATACCACAGTAAACAAAACAAAATAAAAAAAAAAAACAAAGAAAAGAAAAATAAATCAAATATAGAATATTTTGGGTTTGATTCCCAGCAGTGAAGGAGAGTAGGGGAAAAAAAGAAAGAGGGAGGAAAAGACAAATAGAGAATATTTGTATAAAACACAAATATAAAAATCTGTATTTATTTACAAATAAAACAAAAAGCACAGGACATTAAAAATCTGTTAACCCATGTTTAATTAAAAGAACATACAAACCAATTAATAAATACAGCATCTGGAATGCCAATTTATGCAAAGATTTTTCGAAGAAGAAAATTTCTGCAATACTTTTTAAAAATATTTTGGTACTGGGGATTAAACCCAGGGGTCTTAACCACAGAGTAATGTCCCCCATCCTTTTTAATTTTTTATTTTTGAGACAATTTTTTTTTTTTTTTAATTACTAGGGTCTAAGTTGCTTAGGGCCTTGATAAGTTGTTGAGGCTGGCTTTGAACTTGTACTCCTCCTGCCTCAGCCTCCTGAGTTGCTGGGATCATGCTGGTAGTTTCAGTGTTTTTAAGAAGCTTTTGCAGGGCTGGAGTAGTGGCTTAGCAGTTTCAGTGTTTGCCCCGCATGTGCAGGAACACGGGTTCATACCCCAGCACCATGTACACAATACAATTAAGTGTCTGAGCGAAGAAAGCCACCTGAAAAACAAAATTGATTCTCTCTTTGCTTTCTCTCTCCCTCTCACTGTCCCATCCCTTTTCTCTTAAAAAAAAAAAAAAGTTTTCACAAGCAAGTACAGCATTGTACTTTTTTATTGGGAAATGTTAAGTTTCATGGTAAAAATCTACAGAGAAGAAATTTTTACATATACTGACGTCTCAGAAACTATAGTTTCGCATTATTAGTATGTTAATAATACTCTAATATTTTCATTTTTCTATTAAATATTTCAACTTCAAATATAAATTAGAGATTATATAACCAGAAGTCTGGAAGGTAACCTTTAAGCCACCAAGAAATTCAAGGCTCTTATATCAGTGCTTTAAAAGCAACTATATGGGGCTGGAGCGGCGGCTCAGCAGTTTCGGCACTTGCCCAGCATGCACGGGTACAGCATGCGCGGGCAGGGCGAGTTCAAACCCCAGCATCACGTATATAACGAAATCTTGGAGCAACAAATGACACATGAAAAACAAAATAAAATCGATTCTTTCTCTCTCTCACTGTCCCTCTCTCTTTAAAAATAAATAAATAAATAAATGCAACTATATGAATGATGATAAAATTATAAAATTACTTTGCAAATAAAAGAAAATTTGTGGGTTGGAGTGGTGGCTCAGCAGTTCAAGCACTTGTCTGGCATGTGTGAGGACCTGGGTTCAAACCCCAGCACCCGTACACAACTATACGTCAGAGAAACAAAGGCCAGATGAAAAATTAAATAAAATTGATTCTCTCTTTCTTTTTCTCTTAAAAGAAAAGAAAAGAAAGGAAAGAAAAGAAAATTTGCACTGGGTGTGGCAATGAATGCCTATAATCCCAGCTACTGGGGAGGCTGAGGCAAGAGGGTACAAATTCAAGCCCAACCTGGACAATTTAGCCACAACCTGTCTCAAAATAAAAAGTTAGGGGTTAAGGATGTAGCTCAGTGATAGTTTGCTTTCCTGGCACATGCGAGATGCTGGGTTATATCCCCAGCACCTCAAAACAAAACAAAGCCAAAAAAAAAAAAAAAAGGAATCTTGAAGAGCTGGGGCCTAGTCGCAGGTCTTAGGTTGTTGGGGACAGACCCTCAAAGGAGACTGGAGGTTTTTGCTTCTCAGCTGCCATTAGGTAAACAGTTTGCTCTACCACCTGTATTCTATCTGTGACATGCTGTCTCACCATATGCCCAAAAGAAATGGAACCAAATGCTGATGTCTGGTACTTCCAAAACTATGAACCAAAATAAAAATTTTCTTCTTTAAAGTTGATTATCTCAGGTATCTGCTATACAAAATGATGATGATTCCCTATGGATTAAAAATATTAAACAATAAGGCAGGCATGGTGGTACATGACTGTAACCCCAGCTGCTCAGGAGGCTGAGGCACTTAGGAACTTCAAGAGACCCTGTCTCAAGATAAAGAATAAAAAAAGACCTGGAGATGTGGTTCAGTGGTTAAGAGCCCCTGGGTAGTTTAATCCCTGGTACAAAAAAAAAAAACCGATTAGTTCTGTGCGTTCCAAAGGCCCATACCCATAAAAACAGATTTAAAGAAATCCAACTCTGTATTATTTCTTTTGATGCCTGTGCTTTTGTCATCATATGTAAGAAACCACTGCCAAATCCACCATCATGAACATTTGTTCCAATATTTTCTTCTAAGAGTTTTATTGTTTTGGCTCTTAAGATTTTTGATGGATTTTGAACTAATTCCTATATCTGATATAAGGGTCCAACTTCATTATTTTTGTGTGGATACTGAATTTTTCCAGAAGTATTTACTAGAAGACTGTCCTTATAAATGTTGAGATTAAGAACCAATTAAAACAGAAGTTGATATGTGTTGCATGTTTACACAAAAAAAGATAGTTCCAAAGAAGTAAACAAGAACAGCAAGTAAACATTTTCAATTATGTGCAAAGCTTAATATTGAATGCTCTAAGGGCAATATAATTAAAGTTCAGTTTATATTTCTTAGGCATCTAAATTTGGGGGGTGGGCAGTAGAGAGAAGAAAGACACTATGCCAAACCAAATTAAGGCATGCCTAAAACTAAGACAAACAAACACTACAGACAATATGTGCTATGGAAGTTTGAAGAAGGCAATTATTACTGCCAGCTGGGATGGAAGTTTTCTTTTTGGCATTAGTGTTAATTTAGCCATTAAATAATTTTTTAAAAAATAACTTTATTTAGTTTTTCACATGGCCTTAGTTGCTCCAACACTCAGTTGTGTATGTGGTGCTGGGGTTTGAACCCGGGTCCTCGTGCTTGCCAGGCAAGCGCCGAAACCGCTGAGCTACTGCTCCAGACCCCATTAAATAATTTTTGAAAAAATGAAAGTATAACATACCAAAAATAGAAAATGGGTTTATATACATAGCTGTATTTCTAGCATGTTTCAAGTATCTTCTGTTATTCTAATAATAATTTTCATCAAAAGACTAATGACAATAAATTTATAAAACATGCAACAAGCATAATGAATTTTTCTAGTGTTTATAAAAGAACAACAGGCAGCAACAATTTTTCCTGTCTTTCATATTCAACAAATTTAATGTATGACAATTCCTTCATAATTCTTTTAAAGCAAAACATAATTGCTAACTTTTAACTGTTTTAAAACACCATCTTTTCACTGTGTGCAACAGTGCACACCAGTAATTCCAATGACTGATGAGGCTAACACAGAGGGACTGCAAGTTTGAGCCAGCCTAGGCAATATACTAAGACCCTGTCTCAAATTTTAAAAAACAGGTTGGAATGGTAGTTCAGTGGTAGATTGCCTCTGGGTTCAATTCTCTATACTGCAAACAAACAAAAAACAACAACAACAACAAAACTCCCCGAAACTCTGTCCCTTTCAAGGGCATGTTATTCGGGTCACTTTAACAAGTTTTTTTGTTGTTGTTGTTTTTTGTTTTTGGTATTGGGGATTGAATCCAGGGACACTTCACTACTGAGCTATATTCATAGCCCTTTTTATTTTGAGACAAGGGCCTTGCTAAGATGCTGATGCTGGCCTCGAATTCATAATACTCCTGCCTCAGCCTCATGAGTTACTGGGATTACTGGGGTATGCCATTGTTCTTCACAATGAGTTAAGATATTTTAAATGATGTTTTCCACAATTTTTTATTTCCTAAGAAATTGCTAGAAAAAAAGTTTATAGGAATATAAACTTAATAAACCCAAATGATGAGTTAAAAAATTATTCAAATGGCAACAGAATTCTTTAGTTAATAAAATGAATCATTTCCCAGTGATGGCACCTGAATAAATTTAGGCATATAACAAAAACAAAACAACTATGAGATTTAAATACATCTGCCACTGAACATGATATTCAATAAATTTCCTAAAATGAACTTAAGCAAACCAGAGTAATTAGTTCAACTCAAAGTAAGATTAGCATATACAACTATAGAGTCTTAAACCACCACTATAATAAAGTTTGGTTTATATGAAGAAATGTCTAGAGGCTGGAGTGGTGGCTCAGTGGTTGGAGTCATACACACACCTAAATGTCAGAGAAACAAAGGCCAGATGGAAAAATAAGTAAAACTGATTTTTTCTGTTTCTCTCTTAAAAAAAAAAAAAAAAAAGAGAAAGAAATGTCTAAACTTAGCATCATAACAAACTCTGAAAATGAAATGAGTCCTTTAAGAACAAACTTTTTTTTTTGGTATTGAGGATTGAGCCCAGGGCTTTGTACTCACTTGGCAAGCATTCTATCACTAAACTTTATCTCCAGGTCCAAACATAGCCTTTTAATCTAGAAATGCGACATACAACATTTAAATCTAGCATTCATATATAATTACTTACGAATTTATCAGGTATAAATTTTATTTTGAGACAAGGGCCTTTGTAAGTTGCTGAGGCTGGCCTCGAATTCACAACACTCCTGCCTCAGTCTCCTGAGTCACAGGGATTACTGGCATGTGCCAATAATTAATACTATGACAAATTTTGCCAAGTTCCATTACCTACACTCATTTTCCTTGCTATTATCTACTTGGCATCAGTTGCTTTGTATTATATATGGCTTCCTGCTTTTCTAGTGATTATCATTCACAAACAGAAGGGCTCTTCTGCCTTGGAAGTAGGTAGCTGATAACTTCATGAATTTGTTACTGACTAGTTGGATGCTTGGCTTCCTTTTCAAAAGGTACAATGTAGCATCAAGATGGTGAAGTTAGTTTTAGACAAATGTGAAAATGCATATCTTACCCACATGCAGGCCTCAATCCTAACTTTTGAGATGATACTCCACAAAGAAATGGCTCCTTCAGTGCCTTCTTCATCTGGGCAAATAATTTGATCAGGATAGGGTGGTTCAGGGAAATTAACTGAGTTGCATTCATACGCAGCTAATGTAACTGAAGCTATATGTGGGCCCTAGAAAACAAATATCAGAAATCTCTGATGAGAAATATTAATGAAAAAGGAATTGTCAATATACATGTTATTTTTAATAGTATATAAGAAAAGTTTAGCTTTCAAAGAAAAAGATTCTGTCTAAATATTTCAAGATGCAGTTAATAATTTGATAAAATAATCCTTCCCATAATTCTTCCTAACTTGATTTTTTGTATTTAAATTGATTTTTTATCCCTTAAATTCACTGAGGTTTAATTTACACATGGCAAGAACCACTCTTTTTACATTTCACTGAACTTTAACATATTCATTCGCATAATCACAACCAATCAAGATATAGAATATTTCCACCACTACAAAAAATTCCCTTGTCCTCCTTTGTAGTAAACTTCCCCAAACTCACCTTGGCAATCACTTATGAAATTTCTAACTTGGTTTTTATGGTATTTATCCACACTTACTTGTCAGAATTTTATACCCTTTGATAAAAACTTCCAAAGCCTTTGTTCTAGTAGGCACAACTTGAGAATAATACTTTTTGTCTTCACTTAAAAACAGTTGATGAAGTAACTATCTCATTTACCTTTTCCAGAGAAATCATAAAGATTAAACTGTGAGACCAATTAGTGAGTTTTTTTAGTTTTTTTCTGCAGAAACTTTGTGCTGCTTTGTCCCTTTATTTCGAAATATTATAAATGAGCAATAATCATTTAAATTAAAATGTACTAATATTTAGATGTGTGATAAAGTCTTAATTACAAAGGTTCCTAAATCCTGATAAGGGTCTACACAACAGTCAAATAGGGATTTGGCTGAAATTATAAATTTCCAGGTCCCCTATATGTAGATTGATAGATGCCCTTTGGTAGATAGTAATATTAGCCATTAACAATAATGAAGAAAAATAATTTGCAGGATACAATTATGCTAATACACATATACACGAGATTTTGTCATTAACTACATCATGTAACTATTTCTGAATCTGAAGTTTTTTATTAACTATTTCTTCACTGACTTTTCCTTAATGACTCAGATCCAAAGAAAAATGGTCTCTCTATACATAAGAGTCTTTTAAGATCACATGGGAGAAGAATTTGTGGTTCAAAACCCAAGTATATAACATGTGAGGATAAAAATAAAGCATTAAAGAAATTTTGTTATCAGGATAATACTATTTTTTGTATTACTTTTTTTTTTTTTTTTTTTTTTTTTTAAAGAGAGAGGGACAGTGAGAGAGACAGAAAGAGAGGAACAACTTTATTGAGATTTTTCACATGGCCTTAGTTGCTCCAACACTCAGTTGTGTACGTGGCGCTGGGGTTTGAACCCAGGTCCTCGTGCTTGCCAGGCAAGCGCTGAAACCGCTGAGCCACCGCTCCAGCCCGTATTACATTAACATATATAAAAAAAATGTTCATAGGGGGCTGGAGCAGTTGCTCAGTGGTTACGGCGCTTGCCTGGCATGAGTAAGGATGTGGGTTCGTACCCCAGCACCACATACACAACAAAGTGTTGGAGCAACAAAAGCCATGTAAAAAACTAAATAAAAATGATTCTCTCTTTCTCTCTCACGATCCCTCTCTTGGAAAAAAAAAAAAGAATACAAAAGATAAAATCTAAATAAAATTGATTCTTAGTCTCCCGCTGTCTACTTAAAAAAAAAAAAAGAAAAAGAAAAAGAAAAAAGTGCACAGTGAATGAAAAATTCTTTACCATACAGTT
>PVKS010019655.1:0-38052 GCA_004027875.1 Aplodontia rufa
TGTGTGTGTGTGTGTGTGTGTGTGTGTGTGTGTAGAATGCATACACATATCTAGGGTTTTGGGTAATGTTTGCTTCTAAAGATGGGATTGTGGGAGAGGAAAAATCATTTTTCCTTCCACCTTCCATGAGATCTTAGCTAAGACTTCCTGTAACAAAAGCTGATTGACACAGAAAAGCAAACAGAAGTTTAATAACAATATATCTCCCTCATACAAGGGAGAAAAACCAGCAATGCGTAATCTCAAGAGTAGATCTCAAAGAGTTGTTTTAGATTTAGGTTTAAATGTGATTGTTCTTGAAATAAAGAAGAGTGTGGGGGAAGGCCTATAAGAACAGGATAAGCCTTTACAGATTTAGGCTGATGCGCTCTTCACTGAGTCTCTTGTAGTTTAGAGTGCATCTCTTCCTGGTGCAGGGAGGAAGACATCCTTGTAAAATGGAGATTTATTTAAAGACGTAAATTTCATTTAAATAAGGTTATTCTCTGTTTCCCAAGCTTTTCTTGTGTTTTCAATTTCCCAAAGTAACTGATTTAAAATAATCATTATGTTAAAGAGGCATATTTGGTGTGGCACATTCCAGTCCCCTTCAGCCATATCTTGGGATGACATCTCCTGAACCCCATCAGAATCATAATTAGCGCCATTCTCTGCATTTTAGAACATAGATGATTTGAGATTTATAGAAGCAGCTCAAGCCCTTTATCTAGGGAAACTAAGGCTCAGAAGAGGGTGACATGCTGGAATCGGCTGAGTCTATCCCTGTCCTACAAGACCCAGCTCAACCTGCTCTATCCCCACTCCAGCCCATCTTCAGCACTCCAGCCACATGGACCTCCCTCTGCTCCTGCTCCTACTCCTAAGAGGCCTTTGCACTAATTGGTCCCTCTCCCTGATACCCTAATCCCATGCATTCCATTCCTCAGGTCACCCTCGCCTGAATCATTTATTTCCCCTTAAAGCTCTTACGTGGTGTATCTACTTGATTCATTCTCAGGCCCACTATAGTAAAAGCTTGAGAGAGCAGGGCCTGTCCACTTGGTGTTCTATCTCAGCAAACACTGCTGCATTTGTTGGTCTCACGGGCCAGGAGATCTGTCTTCCATGAAGCCCTGTGCTGGGTTAGGCCTTTGCACTGGGTTCATTGGTTTTCTTTTCCCTCCCTTTCCTTATAGATGCCCAAATGCCAGGGGATATTCTCTCCACAATCCCCCATGGTGGAAGAGTCTCTCTGATTAGGATTAATAACAAAATGAGCAAAATGCATATGCACTCCTGTTCACTGACCCAGTGTAAGAAACCAGGTGATGTTCAAAGATGCCAGAGGTCTCCAGGGGATTCTCTAGTCCAGGGAGAGCTTCCTTCCCTAGAATCTTATATTCCCGGAGCCTTCTGAGCAAATGTGCTTTTTAGCATGGTTATCATGGTTACTAGCAAAGGGAACATCATCAGCTGGAAGTATTCCAGGACCCTCATTTTCTTGGGTAGCCAGTGGCCTTTCTATTACTGTATTAGGGCTTCTTGGGTAGTAAGTTGAAGAAGTGGAGAAGTGAACTATACCTGGCCATGTGTGGCCTGGAACTTGGGACTACAGCACTGAGTCAGTGAACCAAGTGCATGGGGTGCCATCGTGTGGTCACTATAGACTACACTGAAAATCCTTCCAGCTAAGTCTGCTTTGCACACCTGCCCACCCTGCAGAGGGTCAGGTTCAGTTCACTGCCTCCAAGGACCACCCACTCCTCCCAGCCCTGGGGCCAGCTGTGCACCCACCAGATTCGTGTTCCTCCAGAGTTGGCCTCACAGCTCCTTTACCACCCTGGCACCTACACCAGCACAAAGTCTCCCCAGACCCCTCCCGAAGGAGCTCCTCCTTTCCACAGGCTGCCAGCATGACCCACCCTCCACAAATTCATGAAAATTTGCTCCGATGGAGCATGGACAGTGGGGAAATAGCCCTGGACCTCCTCAGGGAGATGGAGGCCTCTCAGTCAGGAGGTCAGAAGAAGAAGAGTGGCTTCCGTGGCCTCCCTGGACAGGGCGGGAAAGAAGAGTTTATGTCCAGCCAAGGGGTTGTTCTGGCTGCAGATTACGTGCGCTCAATCCCAGGACCATGGGCGCTAGGGGCTGGCACTCGGGGAGGGTAATCCTCATAATGGCCCAGGCACTGCTGCTGCAGCTGGCTCAGGGTAATGCTCCCTAATATCTGCTTTCATGTGATTAATGGCTGTGGATAAAACCTTGATCCCACAAAAGCAGGCCCTGTTGCTAAGCCCAGCCACGAGTATCACTTAGGTTGTGCTGGGAGCCTGGAGTCATTTCAATGATTTCCATTTTAACCAAGCTATCATTTTAGCATGTAGGAAAAAAATAAACTAAAAGGTAGGGAACTAAATTCATAGATAGCCTAGACAGGGCATAGGAGAGAGATGGGACTATGCTTGCTGTTGGAGGAGGGAAACAGCTGGCTCCCAAGGGTCTTCACCCCAGCTCACCCACTCACTGCCCCTTATGTCTGCACCATTTGGACTCATAATTTCCTTGGGCCTCTCCTTGACCACTTGAGGATAACCAGTAACTGTACCATGAGCCATACCATGTGTAAGCTGTCATTATATAGTCTACACAGTTTTTTCTTTCTTTCTTTCTTTCTTTCTTTCTTTCTCTTTCTTTCTTTCTTCTTTATTTCTTTCGGTACTGGTGATAGAACCCAGGGATGCTCTACTGCTGAGATACATCCCTAGTTCTTATTTTTCATTTTGAGACAGGGTCTACCTAAGTTACAGAAGCTGGCCTCAAACTTGTCCTCTCCTGCCTCAGCCTCCTGAGTTGCTGAGTTTACAGGTGTGTACCTCCTGGCCTGGTCAACATATTTTCTGCTTTCTCATCTCAACTCTGTGAACAGGAGAATGGGAACAGAAAGTCAATTGCCAAGTAGGAGCACTGTGGTAGGTCTTGGAGGCCCTAAATGTGACTGGGATTAACCCTTCAGCTGCTGGGTCATGGAGCTGTGCCCAAAGACCCCAGGGCCCCCCAGGAAGAGCTGAGGTACCCAGCAGCTCTGGAAGTGGCTACTTCTTGACCTCTACAGAAGCATCCTGGTGTATAATTGGTCCCTGTATATCTACAGGTTTGAATCTGTGGGATTTAACCATCAGTGGTTCAAAACTATTGGAGGAAAAAATTGTGTTTGTACTAAACATGTATAGATTTTTAATGTCATTATTCCCTAAACATTACAGTATAACAACAATTTACACAGCATTCGTGTTGTATTAGGTATTTCAAGTAAGCTGGAGATAATTTAAAGGAGACATAGTATGCAAATAATACATTTTATGTAAGGGACTTGAGCATCTGCAGATTTTGTCCTTGGAGATCCTGGAATCAACTTCCCTAGGATACAAGGGACCACATATATTCTACCCACACCCCCAAATTTCATTCTTGTCAAAGACCAGACTTTTATTGGACATAAAGGAGGTGGGTGCTTTGTTTCCCAAATCACTAGTAGAAAAACTAAGGCTTGAGGAGCTCGCCAGGTCTGCAGAGTGTCTCTGACAGAGCCAGTCACTGGCTGCATTTCAGGTGTTCTTTCTGTTCTGTCAAGGAGGCTGATGGGAGCCTAAGGGCATTGTACCATGCTCCTCAGTGTTATTTAACCTCTGGTCACCACACAAAAGTGTCAGATGCCCCCAAATGAACTATAGACCACTTCCACAACCGAGCTATCTTTGGCACACACTAAAACTATATGTTGGAATCATCAAATACACATCTTTTACTCCTTTCTGCCCCGCCACTCTCACTTATAATGCCCTTCTAACTAGTGGTATTGGTCTGAACCATTTTAAAATGCCATTTGCGTAAGTCAAAAATAGTCAAATGGTAGCAATTTCCTATCTTTTTTAAAAGAAAGTTAGCAAACCAGGGCAAATTACAGCAACTGACAGCGAGGGGCCTGGCCAGTTCTGGAGACCACCAGGTGGGGGCAGCAGAGAGCTGAGCTGGCCCATCTTACAACAGCATTGCAGGAAAAGTGGCTCATTAGAGCACTAACGGATGACCCAAAGGGAAGAGGACCAAGCTGTCAGGGTCCCTTAACTGAACAAGCTGACCAATACGCACAAGACATTTGCTCTGACACTAGCACCAACAGCTCATGGGCTGGAGTCCCCTGCCCTATCTAGTCTGCCTAACCTTCTAGGCCAAGCCTCCTGGGAAAGAGACCTGCCAAGCTCTATCAGCTCCCAGACTCCTACTGAACACAGTCCACAGTGGAGAGACAGTCAAAGAAGGGCCACATGACACCCAAAGGGCTGATTTCCACACTGTCCTTTGTGACTGAGGTACCCAACCAAGCTTGCCTTTGACGTGTGTGTCTCATGCAATATTCCTTCCCACTCCTGCAAGCTTCCGAGGTGCCTTTGGGTACTCCCAGATTTGCTGTCTGTCCTTGGCTGCTGTAGAACTCTTGCCTCTCTCCCACTTTCCCTAGGCCATCCCATTACTTCTTTTATCTCTTGTACAACCATGTTGGTTGGAATTTGTTCTAATTTCTCCCTTCTCGGCCCTACACTTCAGAATCGTGCCTTCCACATACATTCAATTATTAATGTGCTTTTTCTGGGAGTGTAGCTCAATGGTAGAACACTTGCCTATATGCATGTGATTTTGGGTTTACAAAAGAAGAAGAAGAAGAAGATGCTTCTTTGACAAACTACTAAAGATCATCTGCACTGGGGCTGTAAAGCCTTGGGCAACTCCAATTGCAGCTGGATGACAGTTGCCACAGAAGGCCCCATGTGACAGAGGTTCAGAGACATGTAATTGATGGGGTGACCAGAGATTCCATGAGCTGTGCTTTGCAGTAGTCCCTTCTCCACTGTCAAGGTCAGGAATTACCCAGAAACCCAGAAGAGTGGACAACCTCATTGCCTGAGGAATTCGCATACCAACTCCTTGGGCAAATTGTTTGATTTCCCCAGATAAACTCGATGTCAGCACTCTTTCCACAAACTTTTGCCATTATGAAGACAGCAAGACAGATGCATTTGTAAAGTGCTTTGAAATTAAACCTCTTCTCCTCTGGGTAAGGCCTGATTAAAACCTGCCAGCAACTGACACTGCCAGCGCTCGCTCTCCTCTCTCATCTTCTGGCCTCCTCAGACCATAGACCCACAATCAGTGACCATAGGTACTTCTGGGGTTCTGTTTCTTTGTATGGGATTTTTACCCCATCCCCTTCTTTCTTTCTGGAATCAAACCCAGGGCCTTGCAGGTGGTGGTCAAGAACTCTACCACTGAGACCCTCGGTACTTCTAACAGCTCTGCTAGGAAGAGGGGTGAGAAGGAGGAGAAGGGAACCTATGTTGAGCCCAAGTCCTGTGTATACATGCACACTGATCGCAAGAGTTATCCATAAGAGAACAACCCACTCCCACATGTATTTTTCAAAATAGCCTTCCTGTAGTTGTTGAGTGCAATTTTCTATTAATTCAAACCTGTATTGATATTTTGTCTGTGTAATAATTTATTACTAAGTAAGATGTGTTTGTTTTTAATTATGATTTCTTCCGTGATCCTGCTGTATTTGCTTTGTATATTTTGAAGCTATATTATTAGTTGCATATGCATTTAAAATCCCGATAACACCTTGGTGAATTGAATCTTTTCTCTTTTCTCTGCATCTTTGTCATTATTTTTGTCCTAAGGTCAAATTTGTCTGAGATTAATTTTATCTTTTACCATTCTTTTGGTTTCAAGCTTGATACATCTTTATATTTTAGATGAACCCTCTGTAAAATGAGTATGGTATTTTAAAAAATAAATGATAAACAATTTAGCCTTTTATCTAGAGCATCTATTGCATTTATGTATAATATAAATTCTGTCAAGGTTTTACAAATTCACCATCTTGCTATGTATATGCCACTTGTTCTGTATTCCTCTTTCTCTTCCTTTCTGAATTCATTTAGATTGGTTGAATATTTTATCATTATGGTTTTCTCTCTTTTGAATTGAAAATTATACACTCTTTAATAACCAAACCCATGGCCACCTATGTATTTCATAATTTTTCAGTTTGTATTTGGACCTAGGGATCCATTTTGAGCTAATTTTTGTAAAAGTTGCAAGGTTAGTGACTGATTCAATTTATTTGCATATGGTCCAGTTGTTACATCCTTATTTGTTGAGAAGACCATCCCTTCTCCGTTGTATTCCTTTTCTCTTTTCTCAAAGATCAGTTTATTATATGATATAAGTATATTAATGTGGCTCAGTTTCTGGGTTCTCTATTCTGTTACATTGATCTTTATGCCTAGTATTTCACCAATACCATATTGTCTTAATAGCTATAGTTTTATAGGAAGTCTTGAAAGTAAGGACAAAGTCCTCTTACTTTGTCCTTCTTCAGTATTTGTACTGGCCTATTTCAGGTCTTTGCCTTTCCTTGTCAAATTTGTGAATATCCAAAAAATAACTCACTTCTTGGTAATTTGAATCTATACATCAAGTTGGAAAGAATCAACATTTTAATAATATTGAGTTTTCCTGTCCATGAACATAGAATAGCTTCCCATTTATTTAAATCTCCTTTGATTTCTTTCATCACAATTTTGTAGCTTTCCTCATGTTTATTTTATTCATATTTTATTATAATAATTAACAAGTACTTCATTTGCTTTTGGTGCTAATGTTAATGGTACTGTGTTTCTTATTTCAAATTCCAAGTACTCATTACTGGTACATAGGAGAGCAATTAACTTTATCTAGTAACCCTGAATCCTGCAATTTTCCTGCTATTGCTTATTAGTTTCAAGAAATATTTTGCTGATCCTCTAGAATTTCCTGTAAAGACCATCAAGTCATCTGTGAATAAAAAGTTTTATTCCTTCCTTTGAAATTGATATATCTTTTATTTCCTTTTTAGTCTTACTAAAGTAGCCATAATTTCAACATAATGCCTAAAAGGAGTGTTATCCACCTGAAAAGGAGAGAGAACACTTTTGCCTTGTTTCTGATCTTAGTGGGAAAGTGTGTAATTTCTCATCATTAGGTATGGTTTTAGCTGTAGGTTTGGTTGTAAATATTTCTTTATCAGATTGTGGAAGGTCCATTTATTCTTAATTTTCTGAGTTTTTTTTTATCATATGTGGATGTTGAATTTTATTAAATGTTTTTCTCTATGTCAATTGATATGATCATGTGATTTTTCTTCTTTAATCTGTTGATATGATGTATTATATTATTCAATTTCTGGTACTAAACCAGTCTTGCATAACTAGAATAAATCCAACTTCACACTTTTATATTGCTGGATTCAATTTTCTGTGTTTGTTGAGGAATTTTTGCATTCCTCTTCATGACAAGTATTGGTCTGAAGTTTTCTCACAATGTCTTCATCTGGTTTCAGTATTAGGGTAATGCTGGCCTCAAAGAATGAGTCAGGAAGTGTACATTCTGCTTCCATTTTCTGAAAGAGATTGTAGAGAACTAGTGTATTTTCTTCCTTACATGGTATAAATCATTAGTGAAACCCTCTAGGCCTGGTGGTTACTATATAAGCAGTTAATTAATTATTGATTCTTATGTTTTATAGATGTGGGACTACTCAAGCATCTATTCCCTTTTATGTGAATTTTAACAGATATTATCTTTAAGGGAATTGGTTCATTTCATCTACAATATCAAATTTGTGGACATACAGTTGTTTATAGTATTCCTTTACGATCCTTTTAAATGTCTAGGGAATCAGTACTGATAACTTCCCTTTGATTTCTGATATTAGTAATTGGTTTTTTCTTGACTCATGTTCCTCGTATTTTATAATTTTTATTGATTTTTCAAAGAACTAATTTTGGTTTCATTTATTTTTCTATTGTTTTACTGTATTTTTATGGATTTCTGTACTAATTTTTATTATTTCTTTTCTTCTGTTTATAGTGGTTTAAATTGTTCTTCTTTATCTAATTTCCTAAAGTGGAAGCTTA
Organism: Aplodontia rufa; assembly: GCA_004027875.1. Lineage (NCBI taxonomy): Eukaryota > Metazoa > Chordata > Mammalia > Rodentia > Aplodontiidae > Aplodontia > Aplodontia rufa. The sequence goes on from PVKS010019655.1 coordinate 7,995, forward strand.
GGTGATTAATTCTGGATCTTTCTTCTTTCCTAATATATGCACATAATACTATAAATTTCTCTCTAAGTACTGCAGTGAACAGTATCCTACAATTTTGCTGAGTTATTTTCAGTTTTATGTAGTTCAAAAATTTTTTATACTTGATATTTTTTCTCTGATCCATGTGCTATTTGAAGTATGCTGTTTAATCTTGAAATATTTGGAGATTTTCCCAGCTATCTTTCTGTTATCTTTCTGTTATTATTTTCTGATTTTATTTCATTGTGGTCAGAGAGCATACTTTGTATACTTTCTATTCTTTTAAATCTGTTGGGAAATTTTCTTGTCTCAGAACGTATCATCTTTTGGTGAATGTTCCACATGAGTTTGAGAAGTATGTGCATTCTGCTGTTGCTGGACGAAATATTTCAGAAGTGTCAATTAGATCCAGTTTTTTGTTTTGTGTTGTTTTTAAAGAGTGAGAGGAACAGTGAGAGAGAGAGAAAGAGAGAGAATCAATTTTATTTGATTTTTCATGCGGCATTTGTTGCTCCAACACTCCATTGTATACGTGGTGCTAGGGTTCGAACCTGTGTCCTCACACATGCCAGGCAAGCCCTGTAACTGCTGAGCCACTGCTTCAGCCCCTAGATCCAGTTTATTGATGGCTCTTTTCATTTCAATTTTATCCTTACTGATTTTCCATCTGTTAGATTTGTAAATTACTAAAAGAGATGCTTTGTAGTCTCCAACTACAATTATGGATTTGTGTATTATTCCTTGGAGTTCTATCAGCTTTCGCCTTATGTAGATTGACACTGTGTCATTGGGCGCTTATATGCTCAGGATTATTTCTCCTCTTGGAAAGTTGACGCTTTTGTCATTACATAGTGTACTCTTTAACCCAATAAATTTTCTATTCCTGAAGCCTCCTTTTTCTGGGATTATTATAGCTACTCCAGCTTTCTTTTGATCGGTATTAGCATGATATATTTTTTCACACATTTTTACTTTTAATCTATCCATATCTTTATAATCAAAATTGACTATATATATATATATATATATATACATGTATATATGTATGGATATATGGTTCTTGTTTTCATTATTTACACTGAGAGTTTCTCTTTTACTACGTGTATTTATGCCATTCACAAATAGAGTGATTATTAATATATTATTATCCACCACATTTGTGATCATTTTCTATTTAGTGCATTTGCCTTTTTCTTTCTAATGTGCCGTCTTTTTTCTGACTTTTCTCGATTTTACTGAGCATTTTATGTGATTTCATTTTCTCACTTATCTTAGAACATCAATTATCTTTTTAGTGGTTGAACTGCAGTTTGTGGTATACATTTACAACTAATCTAAATCCACTTTCAACTTACACTATACCACTTCCTGGATAGTGTAAGTACTTTGTAACGTAGTATTCCCACTTCCTCTCTCCTGTTCTTTATAACATTGCTGTCATTCATTTCAGTTACTTGTGGTCTTTGATTAAACCAGTTGAGAAGAAAAATAAAAAACATTTTGTTTTCATTTATCCCTTATCTAACACTTTCCTTTCTTTATGTTGATATGAGTTCTTGACTCATACTCTGAATTTTTTTTTTTTTGCAAGGCAGTTGTAATAGTGACACATTCAAATTCATCTAGTTCTCTTTGTCTGAGAAAGTCTTCATTTCTTTATTTCTAGAGAATGTTTTCTCTGAATGCAGAATCTACATTGTTGGTTTGATTTTTCAACACTTAAAATATTTCATTAAATTTTCTTCTATCTTTCATACAAGAATGCCAATATAAGTTTTACTCTTATTTCTCTGTAGGTAAGGTTTTTAAAATTCTCTTGCACAATGGACTGAATGCTTATGCCTCATGAACATGAATGGGACTGGTACCCTTATAAGAGCCCGGAGAGCTAGCTAACTAGCTTTCTAGCCAAGAAGACGCAATTGGAAGCTGTATTCTATAACCTAGATCAGAGCCCTTATCCAACCACATGGCACTCTGATCTCAGACTTCTGGTCTCTATAACTGTGTGAAATAAATTTCTGCTGTTTATAAGCCACCCAGTCTATGATATTCTGTTATCATAGACTAAGACATGCTACCTACCCACCCCCCTCCATTTGTAGTTTTAACGTGATATGCCTACATTCTGTGTGTGTGTGTGTGTGTGTGTGTGTGTGTGTGTGTGTTCTCCAAGTTTCTTGGGTCTATAGTTGGTGTCTGTCCTTCATTTTGCAAAATTTTCAGGCATTATTAATTCAAATATTTCCTTTTTTCATTTCATGTTTCTTCTCCCTCTAATATTCCTATAACACTATGTTACACCTTTTGTAATTTTTTCACAGTTATTAAATATTGTGTTGCTTTTTTTCATTCTTTTTCCATTGGATTTTCAGTTTTAGAAGTTCCTATTGATACCTTCAAACTCACTGATTTTTTTTCTCAGGAATGTCCAGTCCACTGGCAAGTCTATCAGAGGCATTTTCATTGCTGTTATAGTGTTTTGTTTTTTTGATATCTAGAATTAAGTCTTGATTCTTTTCTTGGAGTTTTCATGTTTCTGATTGAATTAACTATCTATTCCTGAACATTGTCCATTTCTTTCATTAGAGTACTTAGTATATTAATCATAGTTATTTTAAACTACCAGTCAGATGATTCCAAATCTCTACTCTATATGTCTGGTTCCATTGTTTGTTTTGTCCCTTCAGACTGTTTTTGTCATTTTTTTATTGAAAGCCAGACATGATGTAGGTGATAATAGGATATGATGTTAATAGGGCTTCAATGTGGGAGTTTGTGTTTATCTGGCTAGGAGTTACACTCTGTTTACTGTTTATTGTAGTTGTACTTGTTTGGGACCATACTTTTCGCTATAATCATTTTTTTTCCCTCCTGTTATCTCTGGGTTCCTTACAAATTCTCTAAACAACCTGAGCCCTGTAGATTTTCACTTGCAATCTTATATTATTACACAAAATCCCTATGGTACTGATGGTAAGATGTAGGAAGTAGAAAAGTATACTGGGACACTATGACTAGGTCTCAGTCTTTCAGAGAGCCTGTGCCCTCAGGCTGTGTCCTTCACAAGTCCTTCTCAGATTTCGCCCCCTATTTACAGAAGATAGAAAGGCTAGAGGGATCTAGAGTTGCATAGATTCCTTCCCCCACATCAACTAGGCTCTTTCTGGTCTGAATGAACCCAAAGTTCATGTTTGAAACCTAAATTTCAAAGAGATAATATTAAGAAATGTGTCTTTAGGGTGGAGCCCTCATGAGTGGGATTAATACTCTTATAAAAGAGGTCCCAGAAATTAGGCTTGTCTCTCCTATCACATGAGGACAAGGCAAGAGGGCACCACCTGTGGGGAAGAAAGCCCTCTCCAGACACCAAGGTTTCAGCACCCCAATCCTAAGAGCTCCTGGCCTCCAGAATGGTAGGCAGTAAATGTTTGTTGTTTATGAGTCACCTGATCTTTGATATTTTTGTTACAGGAGCCCAAATGGACTGAGATAGGCTCTAATAAAGTAGCCTTAAAGGCAGGCAGAAAACAGAATGTTCAGGACCTATTTCAAAACCGTTACTGTTCCACTCTGTGTCCTTGAAGCACTGAGGGGATTTTTCTCTGCTCTTTACTGGTGCTTAGAGGTAAACCTCATGGAAACATTAGACCTTTCTTAAGACTGGGCCTCCTGAGCTCCAAGCTCGTCCAGTCTCATGTACTATCTTTTCAGAAGTTGTTTCTGTTCCATTTTATCTCTACTCATTCTAGGATTCCAAATAAATGTTGGAAGACAATATTGAATTGAGTGCATTTTTAATCTTTTCTGTTTTGTTTTCCTTACTTGACTTTCTCCTGCTCCATTTCCAAATAATTTCTTCTAGTTTGATTTCCAATTCTTAATTCCCTTTTTAACTGGCCTTATATATTCTTAAGTCAATCCATTGGATTCTTAACTCTAGTTATTGAATTTTTTCAGTTCTGTAGCTTCAAAACTTTTAAAGTACTTTTTATAGTTTTCAGTTTTTTTCCACAAAACTTTTCATTTACATCTTCTGTCTTCTTGGCTATGTAAGAATCATTGCATTAGTGTTTATGCCTGATAATTCCACTATATGGAGTCTCTGGAGATTATTTTACCTTTTGTATTAGGCAGCTTTTTCATTGCTGTGAGCCAAGGACCCAACAAAAACAATATTAGGAGGAAAAGTTTATTTGGGGCTCACAGTTTCAGAGGTCTTAGTCCCTAGAAGGCTGGCTCCATTCCTTGGGGCTCAAGGTGGGGCAGAATATCATGACAGAAGGCATGGCTTCAGGGAGCAGAAAGAGTGAATCATCTCACCAGATACAAAATATATACCTGTGGGCACACCCCCCACGACCCACCTCCTCCAGACACATGCTAAATGGCCATCGGTCAAGCTATGGAGCAATGGGACAGAGGAAGAGTCAAGCCCAGAGTGATGTGCATGTGACCAATGGAAAGGCAATGTGGCAATCAGGCTCCAAAAGTGTGCTCCCTGTCAATCTGGCATATTTGTATACCAATACTCATGGCAGTATTAGACACAATAGCCACAAGATGGAAATAATCTGTCTATCAATAGATGAATGGATAGACAAAATGTGATATATACATAGGACAGAATGTTAGTCAGCCTTAAAAAGATAGGAAATTCTAACACATGCTCCAACATGGATGAAACTTGAGAATTTGTGGTAAGAAAAATAAGTCAGACACAAAAGGACAAGTATTATATGATCTTACTTATATGAAGTTTTAGAGTAGTCAAATTCACAAAATCAGAAAGCAGTATGGTGATTGCCAGGGGATAGTTGAGAGGAAATGGGGAATTAATGTTTAATGGCTACAGAGTTTCAGATTGGCATCATGAAACGGTTTTGGAGATGGACAGAGATGACCATTGCAACACAAGGTGGACATACATAACACTGCTGCGCAACACACATTAAAGTGGTTAAGATGGTAAGTGTTTTACAGCAATAAATTTTTATTTAAAATATGTTAATTACCTATACTCCTGTAATCCCAGCTACCCAGGAGGCTGAGACAGGAGGATCACATACTGGGCAATTTGGTGAGACCCAATTTCAAAATAAAAGATAATTTTAAATTTTTTTTTTTAAAGAAAGAGGGGACAGTGAGAGAGAGAGAGAGAGAATCAATGTTTATTTAGTTTTTCACATGAGTTTTGTTGCTCCGAGGCTTCGTGGTGCTGTTCGTGGTGCTGGGGTTTGAACTCGCATACTTGCGCATGCAAGACAAGCGCCGTAAACGCCGAGCCACCACTCCAGTCCCTCAAAATAAAAGATAAAAGGAGTGGCGATGTAACTCAGTGATCAAGTGCTTGCCTAGCATGTGCAGCAGTTAAAAAAAGAAAAGTTAATCAATCCAAAGTTCTTACACAATATAGTCATGGTTGGGATCTAGAGTGTCCCCCAAAGGCTCACGTGCTGAAGATCCAGTCCCAAGTGCAGCAAATGTCCGGAAGGTGGGGCTTTGTGAAACGATCATGGGGGCCCTGACCTCATCAGTGGATTAATTCATTGATGGATTAATGAAGTGTTGGCATTTCTTGGAGGTGGTGGAAATTGAAGGGGATACCTAGTTGGAGGAAGTAGACCACGGGGGGTGGTGATCTTGTCCCTGGCCTCTTCCTCTTCCTCTTTCGTTCTCCGCTTCCTGGCTGCCATGAGCTGGCAGCTTTCCTTCACCATGCCCTACTGCCACGATATTCTGCCTCACCTTGGACCCAAAGCAATGGAGCTAGTCTACGTTGGACTGAAAACTCTGAAACAATGAGCCAAAATAATATTTCCTCCTATAAGCTGTTCATTTGCTCACAGCAACAAAAAGCAAACACAAGTATAAAAATTTTGACTATTTTTAGCCACTCTGAGATGGAGATGAAGAGACCAAGGGGACTAGAATTCACCGGGAAGGAATCTCAGGGCTCTCTGTATGTGTCACGAGGAAGCATCTGCCTTCTCCTCATCCTGCCTCTTCTCCATTCCCAGGTCGGAGTCCAGCCAGACCCCAGAGTTCCCCAAATCCCTCCCTTCAGGCACGGTTTAACTCCCCACACCCAAGGCTGACCTGACTTTAGGGCAGTGGTTTCCAGAGTGGGTGAGAAGAATCCACAGAAGCATTTCCATTGCTAAACCTGACATCATATTTGTGTGTACACAGAGAAAAATGTTTGGGTGTAACAAAATAAACCAAACCACTTACTACCACATTTAGAAATGTGGAAACTGTAGAGAGTTTTCTTGTGTGGGAAGACTTCATTATTAACTTGTCTGTGTTTCTCAAATGTTTGTACTGTGTGAATATATAAAGTGCCCCCAAATTAATTACAAATAAAAATTATTTTTATTCGTGATCTTTACAAAGAAGAGCAAGATACTCCCTTGGATCACATTTAAGCTGCAGATTGTGGGGGTGCTTTCACTTGGTCTGCATGGTCTCCCCATGAGTGGAGTGAAGCATAGGCAGGGGAAGATGCTGACTTTCCGGCAGGAGGTGGGGACCTCAGACTTATGTCACCCGCTCCCGGGTCGGGCAGAGATGGGAGCCTGAGGCAGGAAGGCATGGCCCAAGAAAGCCAGGTGGCCCACAATAGAGCAAGGCAAAGGCAGTGGGAGGGACCTTGGAAGAGCTCTGGCTCTTCCGGGGCAGAGAGTGGATGGGAACCCAGGAGCACACAGCAAGAGCTCAGCATCATGCAGGTCACCCTAAAGGGGCTGCAGAAAATACAAAATCAGAGCTCCAAAAGAAAGGAAGCCCAGAGAGCTGCGGCAATCCAGAGCAGGGCCAGCAGGGAGAGGTCCAGGGCTTGTAACACTCTGTTGGAGAATATTTACAGTGTCCACTATCCCGGGCCCATGGGACATCTCATGCACTATGATGATGCCCAGGGGAAGTCATGGCCTGGTGGGGAGTACAGTTGAGGACACAGGGTTCCCATCTATGGTGGCTGAGGGAAGTTGCCTGGTCCCCAGGCTGGGTAGTGAGGGAAAGTTTCCTGATGGGGACGCTGCCCTGTGCACAGTGTGAGTAGGTTACGGAAAAGGGAAGCTCAGGCTGAGCAAACATGCTGGATAAAACACAAAGGCCAGCTAGAGGGCTAGATCAATGGGGATGTTTGAAGAGAAAGGGCAGACAGCTGGTTCCACAGGTGTGGGAGTGGAACCACCAAGGCTGGGTTTGCACAGCATACCGAACCGAGTGGCCCTTCAGAGAACCCAGTGGCCACGAGACAGTTGCTGGATCAGCCCCTGATGTTGTCTCCCCAGTTCACGCCAGGAGCACAGAGGGGAGAGCTCAGGAGGCAGCTTTTCTCCCTGGAGCCTGGGAGGGTGGGGTCAGGAGTCAGGGCAGCTTGTCTCTCCCTCTACTTCCTGCTGATTTAATTGAGAGACTTGCACCCATCTGGTGCCATTCCCCAGGTAAAGCAGATAAAGAACAGTGAGTCTCACTGGGAGTAATTCTCATAGAACCAACACTGAGAAACGGTCCCATCTCACTAATCCAAGGGAACTCTCAATAGGGACTATCAGAAATCTTTTTTTTTTTTTTTTTAAGAGAGAGGGACAGTGAGAGAGACAGAGAAAGAGAGAAACAACTTTATTTAGTTTTCATATGGCCTCTGTTGTTCCAACACTTAGTTGTGTATGTGGTGTTGGGGTTTGAACCTGGTCCTAATGCTTGCCAGGCAAGCGCTGAAACCGCTAAGCCACCACTCCAGCCCCATCAGAAATCTTCTCCAGACCTTCCAACACATCCCCAGAACTGTCAGAGGCACCTCCAATGGTTAAGCTCATGGCAACCTGAGGGTAAGTCTTCCCAAGTCATTCCTTGTGCCACTGTGCATCTGAGAGATAGTCAACGGTATTCCAAAATGAAGGGAGAATTCCGTGGGTAAATGAGTTTGGGGCAATTCCATTACCCAGACAGTTACAGTTAAACTTTTCTTCCTTGCAAGCATTTAATATCCTAATTATGCACTGTGGATCTCCAACAGGAAAATACAGTATGCAGAAGTACCCAAATTCACCTCACCAGAGAATTGCTTTTCGAGAACATCAAAGTCCCAAGGAACCCAATTTAGAGAATGTTGTTCCTGGGTTGATACATTGCTGTAAGTAGGAGACCATTTCCAAGCTAGACACCCCTCAAAGTAGACACCATTTCTCTTCATCCTAGCCACTTAAAAAAAAAAGGTTAATTGGTGTCTTGGGAAGAAGGAACTGGGTATGATGGGAAAGAGAAATCTCTGCTAGAGAAAGTTAGCCAGGGCTAGGGAGAATTTGGGACTAGTTGCCAATTCTCTGTTTAACCAGTTTGTTTCATTTGCTCACTTCCTAAATCAGCTGGGAAAGGACAAAAAGCGCTATCACAAGTAGAAGGGCAGAATTGCTCCTGCAGAGCTTTCCCTTACCCCCTGGGAGCTCTGTGAACTCACACTTTCTGCTTTTTTCCTTAACAGCCTCCCCTTGGCCTGGGTTTTAGAGTTTTCCAAATATTTTCATCAAATGATTAAATTGCAAACTCTATTAATTTAAACAGAAGATTCAAGTAACACGAGTATTCCAAGCACTTTGTGTTTAAGGTTTTTCTGACATTTACAGCATGTACCCCAATTTTTTTGGGTGCTTTTCTTTTACTTTATGGATCATCATTACCAAATTGGGCAAAAGCCAAATTTTGATAGCAAGGAGGGATTACTCAAGAGAAATGAGACCAGTAGGAGATTAATTATCATGATTATTATGAGCTCTCAGGTTCCCACGGGGCACAAGGCATGAAGTAGAAATAATAATTTGTGTGCAGGGTGCCAGGGAGGAGCTGAACTCTCACAGGAACTCTGAGACATCCTTCAGTGGGATCTGTGAGAAGACGCAACTGGCTGAGTGGGTTCAAACTCATCATGGTGGGCCCCCAGGATTCTGTCATTTTTATGTGGTCAGCTGCTATAAACAAAAGAAGTTTGCAGTCAGATTTGATTGAGGTAAAATAATCTCTCGTTATGGTTACTGTCCAAATTTCTTCTCAGGAACATAGACATTTTGAAAAGGTCAAATTGACTTGAATATAATTAGACCCACATTTTGGGAGGTTTGCCACAGCTGCAGAGTGAAGATTTAAGAGGCGTTAGTCACCGTGTTTGAAAGTCCTCCACTAGGTCCCACCAGAAGGCAGAATGCTACGTTCAGGCTGGCACAGATTCCAGTACAGTGACACACTGGGCCTTCTGACATGTGGTTCATGGAGTTGTGGATTAATGAGATGTCAGGAATTTGGTCAGGAGAACCAGCTCAGCTAAAGCTCCCTCCTTGGAATTTCTGGAAGCTCCAGCTGTGATCTTTGTCATGGCAGGGCTCCGGGGCATACCCACATGACTACTGACTACGCCAGTTCTTCACACTGTAATGAGACATCCGCGGGGCTTCAGTGAAATGGACCATCTCCACTGCAAAGTCACTGGTTTTATTTTCATTTGTAGAAATTATTCTAAAAACTAAAACGTGTTAAATGTTTGGCAGGTTCTTTTCACCCATGTGTTTGCTATTCCAGCACACATCATCTGCCAACATTACAACATAACCCACTGAGGAGCTGGGAAATAAAGAAAGAAGAGCAAAGAGGAAAAATGAAAAAGAAAGCTCTTACAAGCAGACAGAAGGCCATGGTTTCTTCTCTCAAGCCTGTGTCCCCACTCAGCACAAGAGGCACACTGGGGATTCCAGCTCCCATCGTTCTGGAGCTGTGCAGAGTGTGGTACGGGAAGGCTGCCTCCAATGTTAAATTGTGGTTGGGGCCTGGAGTCCTCTGGAGAGTGACCAGCGTGTTTGGGCCAGTGGGACCTTTGAGCCCTGTGCTCACACTTACTACTTAGCGAAGTTGTTTTTATCACCTGGAAGACCCTCTGCCTTGGACAAAGGTGGTCGCGGGGGAGCAGATGGTTTCCAAGGCCCACATTCCAAATGCCCAAAGATCTTACTCTCCCCCAGGCAGAATAATCTAATTTATTTACTTTATTTTTCTCAGTCCTTGGAGAAATGTAGGCAAAATTCTGGGTAATCAAAGGCATTGCTAAGCCTCTGGGTCTTTGCCTTATCTAGCTATCCATTTATTTATTTTTGTAGTTATCATTTGTAACAACAGCAATGATTTTAAGTTACCCTGCGAGCGTCTTCATTCATGGAAGCATTGTGCAAAGAAATACGATTTCAATTTACAAAGCAAATATATGTTTTTTAATCTTCCATTTTAGCTTCTTTATTTCAGAGTGCCAGTTAAATCATTTGTAAGTCAATATTATCTTGTTTTAAAGTGTATGCAAATAATTCAGAAGTATGGAAAGCAAAAGCCCACCTCTGCGGCCAACCCAGGAGCAACTTAGTGTTTTGCACCAATATGTCTTGCCTGAAAATAGATTTTAGAAAGGAAGGTGTTTGGATCAGGGTTTCTAGGCCAGGATTCACAAACCTTTTCTCGGCTGGTGCCGGTCTGAGCCCTTAGCACTCTCCAAGTGTCCCCTATCCTTCCTTCTGGTCTCAGTTTGGTCTTTGGTTTTTCCTGTCCCATTGTCCATCATAGCCCAAGAATATGCTCTGGCTCAGGATTTTGCATTATGTCCTGAGGTCTTCCATCTCCAGCTCTTTTGCTTAAAGTGCTGCAATTCCTTAAATCGGTCCCCCAGGTTCCCACCCAAACTACATGCCCAGGTGGAAGCCCCATATTATAGTTTGTATCTGAAATGTCCCCCAGTAGCTCCTGTATTGAAGGCGTGGTCCCCAACCTGTGATGCTGTTAGAAAGTGGAGGAAACTTTAGGAGGCAAGGCTTGTTTGGAAGAGCTAGGTCACTGAGGGAAAGCCTTTTGTCCTTGGACCTTTTCCACCTGGCCACCATGAGTTAAACAGATTTTTGGGACAGATAATTTAAGCAACAGCAAGGGAAAGTGATGTGGATTGAAAGGCAGTGAATATGTTCAAATCCGTAAGTTTATCCTGACATTCCAAAAAAAAAAGAAACACATTAGTCACTTTGGGATGATGCCAAGGAACTAACTCATTACTTGGGAAATGAAATCCATTTCCTTACACTTTCTATGCAAACTCTACCTTAGAGTAAACAAATCCAACCAGGAGATGAATTCCAGCCAAAACCTGAAGACGAGACCATCAAATTAGAAGGTCACCATTTTGCAAGTCTTAGTGATATAATGTCTATAGAAAAGTCATTGAAGTCTGCTGATGTCACAAAAGAGATAACTGGACATTGTATGTCTCTTGATGGAAGGACACATCTCCACTAATGAATCTTATGGCAAAAGTCCACCTTGAATCTGAACAAGCTTTGACTTGTCCCTCAGGACATTGGAGGGACCAAGGAGAAATATCGCTGGCTCATCTCAGAGTCTGCTTTCAGAGCAACCCAAACCAAGACCACTGGGTTTCCACCCCCACCCCCTGCCACACAGCCTGGCTCCCACTACTTTCCTAGGGGCCCACATGGGTAAGTGTATGGGTGACCATCCCAAGACCTCTCATCCACTGTAACTATCAGCAGACCACTTCCTTCCTCTGATCCTCAGTGTCCTTATCCCTCACCTGTGACAAGAAAGATGTCTACCTCCAAAGCTGGATGAGGATCCAGTGGGCTAAATATTCAAAGAGCAGGCAGGTGAGACAAGACTTCCACACCATTACTGCTTAACACAGTGTCCCTGCAGATACTGTTAGAGCTTTTGTTGATTGTACAGGTGGCTTGTTGGGACATAGGATTCTCAGACACTAACAACATCTCTCCATGGTTCTCACACATTGTTTCCATGCTCCAGGTCATCCAGGCGACATTCACAGAGGAGCATTCTACTCAGAATCTGCTCCCACCAGTGCCTCCAGCTCAGTGCTGTCCAACAGAAATTAATGTGAGCCACAGCTGATGTCATAGCATTTTATTTAACCCAATATAGCCAAAATATATCAACACACAATCAGTATAAAATTTTCATAACAAGTCTTGGTAATCTCATGTTTCTTTTCTAATCAGAGCATACCTCAGTTCAGACTGGCTGCAATGTGAGTACTTAGTAGCCACATGTGGTTTGTGGTCCTGTGTGTGACATCACAGCTCCCAGTTTTGAGCTTCACTGTGATGGACCTGGGAAGGTAGACTGGCCTCTTTGGTAGGTAATTCTAGGATTCCATTTCTTCCCACATTATGAAAAAGGGCCTATTTGTCTAGGGAAGGGCTCACTTTCTGGAGAGGCACTGACTGGCAGGTGGCAGGGATGGGGCTAGTTACTGGCATTCACCATTGTGTTAGTTGGCTTTTTGTTACTGCGACAAAATACTTGAGACAGTCAACTTACAAGGAGGAAAGGTATATTTTGTCTTATGGTTTTAGAAGTTTCAGTCCATGTTCTGTTGTCCCTGCTATTTTAAGCCTATCATGAGGCAGTACCTCATGGTAAGACCTTGTGGTAGGACATAATCAGGCTGATTAGTGATGTCCCAGGAACACCCTGCCTCCAAAACTGCCTTGACCGGTGTCATCAAAACTATAGCCGCTTAACACCATCCCCCTGACTCTGAAAGGACTCCTGCCACAGCCATGATGAGTCTATCAGGCCTCTGGAGTCAAACACCAGTTGCCAAGAAGGATGGCCCAGGAGTTGGGCCAGGGCCACCACTGTTCAGGGACTGTCCATGCCCAGGGCACGTGCACCCCAGCACAGCATGTGGAAAGTCAAGATTCCCTCCAGCCCCTTATATGCCCACTCTGTTTGGACAAGGTTGTCAACATTTGGTAGTCACAGACCTAAGAGACGCTAATGAAAGGGAGAACAGACCCACACCCCCTTCCCCAGAAAATGGCCCATGTGCACAATCCGACATCCATTGCGGAGTTCAGAGACTTCCAAGGTCAGGTATCACCTCCTGCAGCTTGGGGCCTGGAAGGGTGGTCCTAGGTTCAGACTGTGTCCCCCAGGGCTTCATGGGGTGAATATAGCAACCTGGGCCAGTCCTGCTCCACCTCACATTCCCTATGGGCAAGTCAGCCACTCATAAGCCTCAATGTCCTCATTTGTAAAATAGGAACATCTCTAACTGCCCTTACATCTGAGATGTCCACATCCTCTGCCAGCTCCTTTGTTAGATGGTGAAGGCAGCCCATGCTTAGGAAACTTCCAGATGTGTGGGGAGGACATAGCCCCCCGCCCCAAGAGGGAGATGTGAGGAATATTTCATGGCTTGGTCATTTTCCTTCCAGCTAGGTTGAGCTGAAATAAGCATTCGTATTGTTAAATCCAAAAACTCCCATCATGGAGGTCTTGGGGTGACAGTGAATATCAGCCAGGCAGGCTACTGGTAGAATGGGGATAGAGATGGGGATGAGAGTCATGTGGGGCTCAAGCTGCATTTGCAGCTGTGTACACCTTGACCTCTAGCCCAACTTCAGATGACTTATAAAAGGATTAGCAATAATTAGTACCATGTGCCTCCTTTTCCTGGTTCACCAGGCCCTGGACACTGCCCGCCTGATGTGGGGCTTCTGAAAGAATGATTATGTCCAATTGTCTCAATTATGCAAACGAGGCTGACATTTCTAGCAGGGAAGGTCTGGCTGAGTGCAGGAGGTGGGGGAGCTACTTCAAAGACAGCGCTCTACTGCCTCATTTCTCTCAGGTCCCAAGGCTGCTTTTGTGGGATCTCACACTGAGTGGCCTGGAAATTTGGATCCTGGTTTCCTTTTCTGGCCTGAGAGCCAGATCATGGGGCCATTGCCTCACAGAGATCATGAGGGCCGGGGCACAAGCACTCCTCACATGCTCCTCATGAGGATTGCTCCTTTTAAAGGGTAGGCCCCCCTCACCCAACTTCCTGCCCTGGCCCAAGGAGGAGGCTGGAGGACATCAGGCTGCACCCTTCCCACTCCGCTGCTGTGGCAGGTAAGATCAGGTGTGGGTGAGCTCAGGCGCAGGCTCACTTCCTGAGACCTCTTGCTCCTCTTGCGCAAAGGGAACGGGTGCTGGACCCATGCTTAGCATGGATTCCAACAGGCTCTCAGCAGAATAAGTATACTTATTGATGGGTTGATGGGCTCCGGCAGCCAGGCGATGAGCAGCTCAAGCACCCTGAGCTTCCCTCGGGGCCAATTTCTAAATGCAGGTGCTTGGGATTTGCTCAGAAGACCCTGCTCCAGGGCTCAGAGCCCCTGTCTATCATTTCTCAGCATCTTACCTCATTTCTTTGCTTCAGGGAAATCTGTATCTTCCTTAGAACCTCCCTCTACAGCAGGTGGGGGACACTGAAGTTGACAGGGTGGAGTTTATACCCAAAAGCCTTAACCAGCTGATATTTTATATGGAAGCCTTAGGGGAAAGATTGAATATATTACACTGTGTATGAGGGGACATCAATGTTTTCTATCAGCTGTTTATCTGAGTTGGTTTCTGGAAGAAAATTCAGCAATATGTGCCAAAGACCTGCAATTCCACATCTAGGAATCCGTCCCAAGGAAATGATTCCAAATGTATGCCAAAATTTACATAACATTGTTTACTACCGTGCAACATGGTAAACAAGCCAAATGTCCAAAAATAGAATATTGGCTGGTAAATCATGATCTACCTATAGGATGAAAATACTGATCCAAAAAAGAAAAGAAAATACTAATCTACTTTTTAAATGATAGAGAAAAAGTAGAATAATTAGGTGCAGAATAATCATATTTTTCACTTTATATATGTGTACATGTCTAATCTATTCAAAGAAAAAAGCCTAGGAATACATGAAAATGTTATCAGTTGTTATTTAAGGTGGAAGCCTTATGAACAATATTTATTTATTCCTTTGTACAATTCTCTTGCTTTTCCTTCCTCAAGAATTTTCTATGACAAATACATTTTCTTCTTTAACAAAAAAAATGTCTTTTTTTAAAACCTAGCAAAATTCTCATACATAGTGAGAGGTAAGGGAGATGACAACATCTGCAGGAATTATACTTGGGTTGATGAGGGATAAAATAATGAAAATAAAGGTGGGGAAAAGGAATATGAGACAAATTTTCTCAGCCTGAACTAAATATTTAGGATTTAAGAAGGGAGCTCAGCCTCTCTACTAGTGGACTTAAAAAATATGGATTTGATTTTGGGAAGAGTTGTCTCTGGCAAATGTTCACCGCATACAGTTTTTGGACCTCCTAGCAGCACTTTTAACTTGTGGCATTTGCAATTGTATTTGTACCATAAATTAGCCACACTGCAACTTTTTTGAGGACCCAAAAACGTCATTGGAAACATCAGCTGTGTTGAATGCGTTTGATGTAATTGTTTGTGTTTGCTTGGTTATTGTCTGAAAGAATTCAGAATTTGTTTGGTTTGGGTCTTTACAACCTCATTTATTTGCTTTGCAAAGTTGGTGGGTAGCATAAGGAATGGAACGATGCTAGAGCATTTGAATTTACTATTCATTTTCATTCTTAACTGAATGAAAACAAAACATTTTCTAACAACCTGAAATCCTCTTACTTGGGGCAATTCGACTTTTTAGAAAATTCTTTTGCTTTAGTTAAAAAATGTTTTCAAGGTGTTATATAATTTGTGTTTGCATGTGAATTCTAGACCTGGGAAATGGATGCCCTTGGCCAGAGAAATAATGGTTCCCAACCACTATAAAGGTTAATGGAATTTGAAGCCTAAAAATTTCCATTAAAAAGACAGTAACCAGAGACATATTGCCATCAGTGATTTGCACAGGAAACTGACTGATCAGTACTGCCATATCCCTTCTTTTTTAGCTCCAGTGTTAGACTCCAGAATTACAGAATGAATTATAACATCCTAGGGTCCAGGAAGCAGATTGGTCCACACACAGCACAATTTTCTCAGGCTCCGGTCAAAAGCACCTATTAGTATTGATCTCGCTGGTTTTCAGAAATAGTCTCCAGTTGCTGTCCCAACTGGGAGCAAATGCATATACAATGCCAGATACGACTTTAAGAAAAGGAGCTAAGGTCAACCACAGGACTTCCTTCTGCCAAAGGCATTTTCATTCCTGGACATTTCCCTCTTTTTCTGGCTTCCTCCCCACCTGGTCTGCCTCCTCCAAACATGATAAAAAACAGTTGTCTTCTTCTATCAACACAACTCATCTGGCCCATGCCCATTGCAGTAGGGTTGGAATGTTCGTTATACCTCGAGGTAAAAGCAATGCCCACGGCTGGTGGTCCCTCTCCATTGCCAGGAGCTCTCCTGGAGACAGCATCAGGAAAGGCAGATTCCTCTCTCATGCAGTGGTGGAAAGCACGTGGGTCAGGAATGATAGCCAAGAGTACTTTTGTTCTTGTTAATCACTGTAAATATAATACATAAATATAATCAAGTATGTATCATGAATTCAGAAGAGCCAAGTGAAAATCTTGCTTACATGGTACCCCTCTTCCCTACTCTTCCCCTCGCTGGCTGCTGACCACGTTTAATGGTTTGATGTGTATCATTCTAGTCCAGTGCCACCCAGAAGAAATAGCATGTGAGCCACCAACTGAATTTTAAATAGCATGGTAGCCAGGTTAAAAAAAATTTAAACAATAAGTGAAATTAATTTTAATTCTATACTTTATTGAACTCAGTAGCTCCAAAATATTATCAGGTCAATATGTAGTCAATATCAAAACTTATCAATGCTCTTTTTTGTATGAAGGCTTCAAAATCCTGCCAGACACTTTTGGGGGCTCTCATTTAGACATAGTAAGCGGCACTGTACCATCTTACACTTTCACTCAGAGCATATCTCAACTGAGACCACATTTCAGTGCTCAACAGCTACATATAGCCAGTGTTTGCCATGTTGGACAGATCAGCTCTAGAACTTTTCATATCAACAAGTTTGTTCTTGTAACAGATCCTACTGGAATAATCTTAACACAACTTTTTAAAAAAATAATAATAGAGATATTTATACTTTTAGAAGTTATAGTTCTATTCTATTCATTTTAATGGTTGCACAGTTCATGATTTGGCACATCATAATTGGTATCACCAGTCACTAATGTTAACTAATGAGAGAGGCAAGGACTGGCTAGGTAGTTACTGATGTCTCACAAGTCTAGTGCCTAGCACTACAGTGCAGCAGCTTCCTGGGTACTGGGAATGCTTAGTGAAGAATCCCAGAGATTGGGGATCTGGAGGGGTGGCAAAGGACAGAGTGCACTTGAAAGGAGAGGATGTCACTCAGGGGAGCTAGGTGGGCACAGGAGACAGACCCTAAACTCTGTTCTTCTTTTCTGTGGGCACTGAGCTGCGTGCTGCTAGCACCTGAAGACCAGACTCAGGAAAAATAAAGTGTTTAGGAGTACAACCAAGAACCACAAAAAGACATTTCAATCAATGACAGATCACATGTATGATAGTGTTCCCATGAGATTATAGTGCAGGAATGAAAATTCCTATTGCTTAGTGATATCACAGTCATGGAAACGTTACAGCACAACACATGGCTCACGTGTTTGTGGTAACAACGGTGTAAACAAATCTACTGCCTGCCAGAGACATGCAATTGTGGTAGTACGTGATATTTGACAATGAGCGACTGGGACTGGTGTGTTTACTGCATTATGCTTTTTGTCATTTCAGAGAGTTCACTTTACACTTCTTTTAAAAAGTTGAATGTTAAGCCGTGTGCCACACTCCACCAGCAGCAGCCTCATAATCGAGTGATCGCATAAATAACTGATGCTCACACACCAAAAAATTGCCTAGTGACACATTTCTCAGAATGTGGGGTGTCCCTAAGTGATACGGGATGTAGTGTGCAAACCGTGTACCTGCACTTTAAAGAATAAGAAACAGGTCCTTATGTATTGCCACCGGGTTCTCTTTTGATTGTGTTCCTTGCCCCCCAGAGATAGCCCTGCCTGACTTTGTAATGCTTTGTCTCTTGTTTTTATCTTTTGCATTGTTTAGGTTTTTTTTTCTTGTGACAATTATTTTCTATTTTCTGGTTTATTTTTTTATTTTTGAACAACCACACAAATTTTTAACAAAATAATATAAAATATGTATAGTTTCTGGATACTAGATTTACCCCCAGGAGATCCCCCAACACACAATTTCCCACCTGTATCCCTCCCTTCCCTTACCCACAATATCTCTAAAAAAGTATTAGGCTGTATAACATTACACCTTATCTGGATTTAACACATGATAATAGACCACCTTTCTGAATGGCCAGGGTCTAGTTCCAACCTCCACAGATAAGTGGAGACATTCGACCCTTGGTTAAGCTGATTTTACTCATCATGATCTCTTCCATAGCCATCCATTTACCTTCAAAGGCTGCAATATCATTGTTTCTAATTGCTGTGTAAAATTCCTTGGTATAAATGTACCCCAGTTTTTGGATCCATTCATCCAGTGAGGGACATCTGGGTTGTTTCCATAGTCTAGCAATAGTAAATTGAGCTGCTATGAACATAGATATTGCTGTGTCACTATAATGTGCTGATTCTAAATCCCCTGGAAAGATACCCAGGAGTGGAATAGCAGGGTCACATGGTGGGCTTATCCCTAGTTTTTTGAGGATTCTCCACACTGCTTTCCAGAGGGGCTGTACCAGTCTGCAGCTCCACCAACAGTGTGTTAGTGTGCCTATCTCTCCACATCCTCTCCAGCATCTATTATTGTTTATTTTCTTCATTTTTGCCATTCTGACTGGCGTAAGATGATTTCTTAATGTGGTTTTCGTTTGCATTTCTCTGATTACTAGAGATTTAGAGCACTTTCTCATGTATTCATTGGCTTGATCAATGTCCTCTGGTGATTGTTTAGGTTTTAATGTTTAAAAATAATTTAGTGAGATGAAATTTATATAACATGAAGTTAACTACTTTAAAGTGAACATTTCAATGGGATTTGGTACATTCATGACGTTATGCAACAACCTCTCCCTATTCACAACACTTCCATAACTGTCAAGTACAACCCTGAACCCAGTGAGGATTCCTCATCTTTCTCCCTTCCCCTCCCCATCCCTGGACACCACCAATCTGTGTTTTGTCTCTGTAGATTTATTCTATTCTAGATGTTTTAATCTAAATGAAATCTGACACTATGTGACATTATGTGTCTGGGTTCTTTCACTTAGCATGCCTCCAAGGTTCACCCATGTTGTGAGATATTTCAGAACTTCATTTTTATGACTGAATAATATTTCATTGTATGTATGTACAACAATTTGTTTATAAATTAATCCGTCCATAGTTGGACATTTGAGCCATTTGGCTATTGTGAACAGTGCTGCTATGAACATGCACTTGCTTGGGACTGGTTTCAAGTATTTGGGTATATGCCTACGAGTAGAATTACTGGGTCATATAGTTATTTAAATTTAACTTTTTGAGGAACTTCTAGTGGCTGCAGCACTTTGCATTTCCACCAGCAAGGTATGAGGTTTTTGGTTTCCTCAGATCCTTACAAATACTTGTTACTGTGAGTGTATTCTTTTGTGGGGAGGAAGGGGAGCGTTATTATAGCCATGCTAGTAGGAGTGGAATGGTGCCTTGTTGTGGCTTTAATTTGCATTTTCCTAATGAGTGATGATGCTGAGCATCTTTTTATGTGCTGTTGGCCCTTTGTATATCTCCCTTAGAAAATTGTCTATTCAAGTTGTTTGCTATTTTTAAATTGGGTTGTCTTTTTTCTTGGGTTCAATTGTAAAAGTTCTTCATTTTATTTGCTTATTTTTATTCTAGTATTTTTAATTATTTATTTTTGGTCTCAAGAATTGAACCGAGGAGCACTTAACCACTGAAACATATCCCCAATCCATTTTATTTTATTACTATTATTATTATTTTTATTTTGACTCAGTCTTAGAGCCTCACTAACTTGTGGAGGCTGGCTTTGAACTTGCAATCCTCCTCTCTCAGCCTCCTGACCCACTAGGATTACAAGCATGCACCACCACACCTGGCTTTCCATATATTCTTGACACTAGACCCTTGTCAGGTATACAATTTGCAAATATTTTCTTCGATTCTACCGGTCATCTTTCCTCTTTCTTGATAGTGTCTTTTAATGCACTTTTAGACACAGTTTTTAATTTTAACGAAATCTGATTTATTTTTTCTTTTGTTGTTCATACTTTTGGCTTCATATTGGTTCAGCCATTACCAAATCCAAGGTTGTGAGGTTTACCCTTATGTTTTCTTCTAAGAGCATTATGGTTTTAGCTCTTACATTTAGGTTTGATCCATTTTGAGTTAATTTTTGGAAGTGGTGTGAGACACCAGTTCAAATCCAGTCTTTCATAAATGGATATCCAGTTTTTCCTGCACTATGTTTTGAAAAGACTGTCTTTTCCACATTGAATGCTCTTGGAACCCTTGTTGAAAATCAATTGATACATGGGTTTATTTCTGAACTCAAAATCCCCCCATTAGTCTATATGTCTATTGTTATGTTAAATACCACACTGTTTTGATTATTGGAGCTTTGAAATTTTGAAACTGGGAACTTTGAGTCCTTGAACTTTGTTCTTCTGTTTTTTAGATTGCTTGGTCCATTTAGTCATCTGCAATTCCTTATGAATTCTGCAATTCCTTATGAATTTGAGAATCAGCTTTTCCATTTCTGAAAAATAGGCCACTGAAATTTTGATAGGAATTACACTGAATCTACAAATTGCTTTTGGGCAGTACTGTCATCTTAACTTAAATTTCCATGTTAAGTCTTCCAGCCCATGAACACAATATGTTTTTCCGTTTATTTGTGTCTTTTTAAATTCTTTCAGCAGTGTCTTAAGAGTTTTCAGGGTACATGCGTTTCATCTTTCTTGTTAAAATGATTGCTAGATTTTTTAAAATGCTATTATAAATGAAATTGTTTTCTTAATTTCCTTTTTTAATTGTTCATTACTGGTGCATAGAAACATAACCAATTTTTGGGTAGTGATCTTGTATCTGGCACCTTTGCTAAATTTGTTTATTTGCTCCTATAGATTATTTTTGTGGATTCTTTAGCAGCTTTCCTTATCATTTTCTTTTTGACTTTATGTGATCCCTAAACAATATGTTGCTCAACTTCACCAGCATTTGATCTTCGTATAGATGGAATCACATTTTATGTCTTTGGTGACTTGCTTCTTCTGTGTTCTGTTTTGAGCATCATCTGTATAGTAGTTATGGTTTGTTTTTATTGCAGTGCGATGTGCTCTTGTTAAAAATAAATATGAAGTACTTATAAATTCTATCACTGCTGGGCATCTTCACTGTGGCTCTTACCAACGACACTGCTGAGAACATGCCCACACGTTCTCCTGATGCGCACGTGCACGCGTTTACTGGGGTCAACTTCAGTGTGGAACTGCTAGGCTATGGCGCACATTCCTGTTCTGTTTTCGGAGACAATGCCAGAAAGGATTCTGTCCTCCTCCAAGGGAGGAGCTCAACACTGAATGCCCCATTCTGGAGAAAACATTTTGAATCTGCCAGCTGTATGATGAGGGACAAGTCTGTGGACGGGGTTCAGTCCCCGTCACCAGGACATGTGGCTGGCTGGCGCCGGTCCGTTCCCCCATGACACTCTGTCTCCTTTCTTGGTGCCTGCTCAGCTCCCAGAGCCCTTAACCTCAGTTTCCCCATCTGTAATCCCCTGGTGAGGAAGTTCATGATCTCTGTGGATCACTCCACCTACTCCACCTACTCACACACTCTACATCTCAATTCTGTGGGGCAGCTATAGTGACCAGCACAGTAGAGAAACGAGATCCAGTAGTCGGCTTTGTTCCTGCTAGCTCCACTTTAAACAGCACCTTTCCCCATGGCGTCTGCCCTGGCCAATTCTCTCCTCATCCCATGGGACTAGTCAAATGTCCTCTCCTTCCCCACCTCACTCCATAAGGGCCTCCCCAAACTTCCAGAAAGAAATATTTGCCCCTTCCCCTGTCTCCTCCCAGTCCACTGTACTCCCCTTTATGGAGGCCCATGCCCACCTGTGAGCTCCTGAGGGTTGGTCCACTCAACTCACCTGGAGCCAGAAGAACTCACCATGTAGGGGGACTTCCTGAGTTAACAGAGGGGACTGTGCAAACACTGGGCTTTCATGGCCCAGGCTACGAAGGGCCCGCTGAACGGAGGATAATTTTTTTTAATGCAACTTTCTTGCATTTAGATGCTGAGTTATGTGTGGGAACATCTACCTATAAATACATGAATAGTGCTCAGGTCACTACAGAGCACTTTGGTCAGGTCAGCGCTAGGGGAACACAGCACACATAAGAATGTGTTTGGGATGCCTTACCTCACTCGGCCTCCTCTACGCCCAGGCTCCCACCATCTCCTCACAGCCTCTCCACCTCAGGCCATGCCTGCCAGCAGCTCTCCCTGCTGCTTCCAAGACTGACTCCTATAGAGAGCCCACCGTGCTGTTTCCATCCTTCTTCCTCACATCAGCCCTAGCCCGAACCTCTACCCCTTGATCCTCACAGAACCAAGTGGGAAAGATACAGTCATGTGCTGCTTAATAAGGACTTGATCTCCAAAATGCTCTGTTATGTGATTTTGTCATTGTGCAAACATCACAGAGTTTACTTACGCAAATCTAGATGGTGTAGCCTACTACACACTAAGGCTACATGGCATATATTGGTTTAACTTGTTTTCCCAGAGCTATGTTGAAGAAAATAACATGAATTAAATGAAGTGCAAGAAAAAGGAATGTACTCAAGAGATGCAGTAACCATGACACATGTGAGGCTGTCTCCTCATAGTATCTCTGATTCAGGTCTTGGCTTGACCCTCAGTTCCACCGACCCACTGGCCTGCTGTTCCCCAGCCATGGACAAGGGATTGGAAACAATGTATTCAGAGCCCACCCAACCTTCCTGATGGATCCTGAGTATTTCAGCAGAAGCTAAAATCTAAATCTAAAGCTAAAATTATTATTATTTCTTTTTACCAGTTACTTGAAAACTTTACTGAGAACCAAATCTCTGACAGACACCGGACACTAAGTTTTACACAATTAATTACAAGCAATCCTTACAAAACCATAGAAAATAAGCATAAATATTCCCCCATGTTACAGATAAGGTAATCAAGGCTCAGAAAAATTAATTTGGTCAAGGTCACACAGAAAAGAAATGGCAAATCTACGCACTGACTCCATTACATGCAAGTCCAAAGTTCTCCTCTTTCCATCACATTATTTAAGGCAATTTTACTCTAAGGGCCACCTTCAAAGCCTTATCCCAAAGAAATTAATAGTAAAATTTTCAGGTACTAACCAGACTCCTTGAGAGGATTTCTTTTCCACATGGAATCAAGCCAGGAAAACAAGAACACTGGTCCAGGGACGCACAGGAATCCGTGCAGCTGATAAAGAAAAGGCGGCGGGGTGGTGGTGGCGGGGTGTCAGGGAAGAATGGCTCAAAAAGATGCCTGCAAATCTTGCTAAAGTTTCATTTTTTAAAGTTTTTTTTTTCACAAGAGTAAGTGTGTTTGAATAGCAGGAGTAAATGTCTGAAGGGCACAGTCACACTGTGATCAGGGGTTGCTGCTGCAGTCCAGGGTTAAAAAGGGAAGGAGCAAGAATCACATTTTAGTTTAGATATTAGTGTAGTTTCCCCTTGGTCTCCTCAGGGGATTGGTTCCAAGGCCCTGCTTGGATACACAAATGCTTGGATGCTCCAGTACCTTACATGTTTGCATGACCTACACATACTTTTCCATATGCTTTAAATCATCTCTAGATGCTTTATGATACCTTCTAAATTTAATGCTGTATAAATAGTTGTTTTACTGTATGTTAGAGGAAATGACATAAAACCTGTACATGTCCAGTGCAAATGTATTTTTTCCCCAAATATGTCCAATCTAAGTTTGGTTGAACCTATGAGTGCAGAACCCATGGATACAGAAGGCCAACCCTATTCTCAGTTCATTCTACTGAGCACAAATGCATTTAGGGGGGATTGGTTTTTGTTCTTATTTTTAAGCAAAAAAAAAAAAAAAAAAGAAAGAAAGAAAGAAAGAAAAGAAAAGAAAATACACACAAATCCAATACCCACCCACCACTACCATCCCACAAGCCAGCCCCAAGAGAGTCTTCTGCCCTTGGTCACATAGCCAAGATTTCCCTCACTCACAGTAGCAAACAGGGGTGCATCCTGTGGTGCTGTGGGGCCCCAAACCTGATACATTAGGAGACCACCTATTTAAGGAAAAGAGATTAGAAGTCTCTAATCAATTTCTAGCCCTTGGAGAACTAAAGCTTGTCCCAGTCTTGTATTGAATCTTCCTCTGGGGCATCCAGGCCTTGACCCTTCATATCCCAAGTCAGCAGCCGCTGTGCTTCCTGGTTAGTTACGGAACCCAGGGTGACTCTCAAGTTGTCCCAGCCCCTACCCACCACTCCTCCTGGAATGTGACATTCAACACATACTTCCCCACTGTTCTGTCTGTAAGTGTCAGGACTCCACAGTGCCTCCATATAAACTTACTAAAATATCCTTCCATAATTTGAACCAAGTGGGAAAAGTTAATAAGAGTTCTACAGTCAAAATCATGACTGTACACAAAGCCCCAAATTGCCCAGCATGTTGGCACGATGTCATCAGAACCCTCATCAGAAAACCACCAGTGGAGAACATGCTGCCCACATGACCTGGGAATTGGGAGCTGATTGGAAATGACCATTCCTGTTGCACAATAATGAAAGGTCATTAAAAAAATAAAAACATAAGCCTGCCTCCAAAATTTTAATATTGTTTACATAATGGATATTTTGGCATTGCTTTTTCTTTTTTTTAATGACATTAAATGATGTTTATCTTTTTTTATTAGAGAGAAGGACAGCATGAGAGAGAAAGAGAGAGAGAGAGACAGAGGATCAATTTTTATTGAGTTTTTCACATGGCTTTCATTGCTCCAACACTTAGTTGTGTACGTAGGTGCTGGGGTTCGAACCTGTGTACTTGCGCATGCTGGGCAAGCGCCGTAACCACCAAGCCACGGCTCCAGCCCCCAAATGGTGTTTATCTTAAATATTGAATTTTTGGCACCATAGGTTGAGTGCCTAAATCACCCCACCCTCACCGTCCCTGCCATCACCCAAGAAAGCTCAGGAGCCTGACAGCATCATGCCACTTGGCAGTTTCTAAGCACATCCACAATCAGATGTTTGGTCAGCAGATGCAGATTTTCTGTCCCACTATCTTGCTGCTGGCACTGCCATCAGAGTCCTCTCCTCTGACTCATTCTCCCAACATGATGACTTGAAGTTCCTGGAAAGGCCTGGCTGGGAAAGGCCCCAGCAGATGTCAGGAAGCTGAACACAGCAAGTGCAGTGGATCTCATGCCTCCAAATCCTTACAGGGCCTGTTAGGATGCACATTCCCAAGCCCTGGTTCTGAGTCCAGGGTCTGGGGTGGACCCCAGAGTTCTACAATTGTTTTGTGTGTGATGCTGGGGATCAAACCTAGGGCTTCACACATGCTGGGCAACTACTCTAGCACTGAGCCTGCATTTTAAAATTTTATTATTATTTTTTTTTTTTTAAAGAGAGAAGGACAGTGAGTGAGAGATAGAGACAGAGAGAATCAATTTTTATTGAGTTTTTCACATGGCTTTCGTTGCTCTGACACTTAGTTGCATACATGGGTTGCTGGGGTTTGAACTTGTGTACTTGCGCATGCCAGGCAAGCGCCGTAACCACTGAGCCACCGCTCCAGGCCAATTTTATTAATTTTCAATCATGATAAAATACACATGATATAAAATTTACCATCTTAGGCTTTTTCCATGGCATAATTCATTGGTGTTAAGAACATTCAAGTAATTGTGCAACCAATCTCAAGATTATTTTCATCTGGCAAATTGAAAATCTGAGCTCCTCAAAGAACAATTCCATGTTTTTTTTTCCTCCACCACTCTGTTTTTATTGTTTTGAATTTAACTCCTAGGTACCTCATATAAGTAGAAGCATATAAGATTGTCCTTCTGTGACTGACTGACTGATTTCACTTAGCATAACGCCCTCAAGATTCATCCATGTTGTAACAAGCATCAGCATTTCCTTCTTTTTTAAGCTGAGTAATATTCCATTGTGTAAATACACCACAAGGTGTTTATCCTTTCTTCCATCAATGGACACTTTGATTGTCTCTACTTTTTGATTACTGTGCATAATGCTGCTATAAGTGTAGGTGTACAAATACCTTTTTAAGACTCTATTTTAATTCTTTTGAACTGGGGATTGAATCCAGGAATACATTACTCCTGAGCTACATTCCTTTTTTTAATTTTTAAATTTTGAGACAGGGTCTCACTAACTTGCAGCATGTCTCAGTAAGTTGCTAAGGATGGCCTCAAACTTGCAGTCCTCCTGTCTTAGTCTCCTGAGTTGCTGGGATTATAGGCATGTGCCACTGTGTTTGTTTTTAATTCTTTTGGCCATATGCTCAATAGAATTGCTAGATCATATGCTAATTTTATGCTTAATTTTTGAAAAATCACTTTCCACAGTGGTTGTACTATTTTACCTTACCACCAGGAATGAACAAATATTCTAATTTCTCCATATTCTCTCCAACAATTATTATTTTGTTGGGTCCCCCCACCACGGTATTTATCTTAATGAATGTGAAGTGATATATCTCATTTATGCCTTTTATTTTCATTTCCCTAATGATTAATGACGTTGAGCATACTTCCATGTGCCTATTAGCCATTTGTCTTCTTCTTTGGAGAAATGTGTACACAAGTTCTCTGATCATTTTTTAAATCAGGCTGTGTGTTAATCAGCCTTCTGTTATAATAACAAAATACCCAAGATAATTAACTTATAAAGAGAAACTGATTATTTTGACTCACAGGTTTTTGTTTGTTTGTTTGTTTGCTTTAAGATAAAGGGAGAGAGAGAGAGAGAGCGAATCAATTTTATTTTTTTCATCTGTTTTCATTTTTTCTGACACTTAGTTGTGTATGTGGTGCTGGGGTTTGAACCTGGGTCCTTGTGCATGCCAAGCAAGCACTGTAACCACTGAGCACTGCTCCAGCCCTTGGCTCACAGATTTTGACCGTCCAGTCCATGATTGGTTGACCTCTTTGCCTTTGGGCCTGTGGCAACGTAGCAAAACATGGCAGAAGTGTGTGGCTGAGCTCACTCCCTCACCTAAGAGCCAGGGATGAAAGAGAAGAAGAGGAAAGGGCTGACCCAAGATCCCCTTCTAGGGCACATTCTTAATGACCTAGAAACCCACACTGGCCCTGGCTCAAAGGTTCCACCATTGTCTGATAGTGACACCCTGGGGACTAAGCCTTAAACACATACATGAGCCTTAGAGGACATTCAAGATCCAAACTATAGCAGGTCATTTATTTATATTGTCATTGGGTTATAGATATATAGGTTATAGATATATAAATAGGTTATGTATATCTAGAATATTAATTAGATATATGATTTGAAATATTCCTCCCATTTCACGGGTTTTCAGGTAGTTGCATTATAATTAACCTCCCTAAACCATTCTTTGGGTATGCTAGCATAGAATCCGTACACCCGATTCTAGAAGCAACTTTCTAAGGGTCAGGGCCTGTAGAGGAGCAAGGCCCCAGGAAGAGAAGATGCTGACTCCGCTCAGCACTTGGGGTCTGTTCCAAGAGAGGTGGCAACCCTGACCTGAATACCCAGAGACTAGGTCTCTATGGAAAGAGAGGAAACCTGTAAGAACAGTGCAGGTTCTGGCACCCAGGAACTTGTGACATACCCCAATCCCAGCGTAAGGTATCCCTGGGTACCACCCCCATCAAAAGCATAATCCCAAAGAGCAGGGGCCAAACCAGCTCCCATCCTGTGATGTGGGGAGGGGCTGCTCGCATCTATTAATTACAGTTATGTTTAGCATATGTGATCCTGTAAACAAGGAGCAGAGAAGTCTGGAAATTTCCTGCAATTAATCTTCTTCAGATACTCCAAGGGAAGACTATATTTGCATTTGATCAGAGCTAACTAGTAACACCCAGTATTCTACCCAAAAGTTCAGTACCTCCACACCTGTGGCAAGGTCAGCCTAGCATACAAGTATGATAGACGCTGCTGGTGTCTGGCCAGTGACACCTTGAGTTGGGATATTATCTCACGTGATTGGACTTTGAATCACATAATAACTCAAAAAACAAATTGGCATGGACTAACATTTTAAATAAAACCCAGATAATTTTTTAAAATCTACTGTTTAATTCTGATAAGACTTTATTTTTGTAATCTTTTCACTGCTATTAATTAAAACTACTATTTAGCATTAGAAACATATGATTACAGTATTTAAACTGTAGGTTGCAACATGCATAGGTCCACGATGGTGGACCAGCAACCAGCAGCATTAATGAAAAATGGTAACACCTGTGATGTCACAAATATACCCAGAGAGTGACTGTAGGGCTGGACCTCAGATCCTGCTGCAGTTAAGAAGACTCTGGATTCATGTGCATCTCTGTATTGACAGAGAACCTCTTGGCACAGTTTATTTCTCCTCTCTTGTAAAGCAAGCTATGTTTTCCTTAGAAATTAAGAATATAACATGGACAATGAAGAAATTAAAGAAAAATTCTGCATCCCTTACTGAACCCACAAAATTAACAAATTAATGAATTTTCTTCCTTTTTTCCTGGGCTTACTCTGTATTCATTCATTCATTCGTTTGTTTGTTTTGTTTTAGAATGTGAAGGAGGAAGGGAGATGGACAGAAAGAGAGGATTAATTTTATTTATTTTTCACCTAGCCTTTGTTTCTCTGACACTTAGTTGTACATGTGGTGCTGGGATTCAAACCCAGGTCCTTGCACTTGCAAGGCAAGTGCTCCAACTGCTGAGCCACCTATCCAGCTCCACTCAGTATTCCCTTTTAAAAGAACAATGTTTTTCCTCCAAGCTATAGTTTTGCCCTCTTTGTTGAATATCAGATGGTTAAAGATTTGTGGGTTTGTCTCAGGGTCTTCTATTCTATTCCATTGGTCTTTACACCTATTTCAATACCAGTACCACACAGTTTTTGTTATTATAGCTCTACAGTATAATTAGTGTAATGATTTCAGGTCAGGTTTTGCAATACCTCCTGCTTAATTTTGTTTTGTTTTGTTTTTTGCTTAGTCATGCTTTGGCTATTCTAGGGTTCTTTCTGTTCCAAATGAACTTGAGAATTAATTTTTCTATATCTGTGAAGAATGGCATTGGTATCTTGGTGGAGATGGCGTTGAATGTGGACAGTGCTTTTGGCAGAATGGTCATTTTAGTTGTGTTGATTCTGTCTAAGCAAGAACATGGAATGCCTTTCCCTCTTCTCGGGTCTTCTTCAGTTACTTTCTTCAGTGATCTATAGTTTTCATTGCAGAGCTCTTTTGCTTCCTTTGTTAGATTAATTCCCAAGGATAGTATTCTTTTTGAAGTTATTGTGAATGGGATGGATTTCCTGATTTCTTGTTCAGCTAAATTACGGTTGGTGTATAGGAAAGCTATTGATTTCTGGGTCTTGATCTTGCAAAACTCCTATAGTGAAAGAATTAAAACCAAGAATCAATGAGTGGGATGTCATTAAACTAACAAGCTTCTGCGCAGCTAAAGAATTAGTCAAGAGTGTGAAGGTAAACCTACAGAATGGGAGAAAATCATGGCTTTCTACTCCTCTGACAGGAGGCTAATATCCAGAATACACAAAGAACTCAAAAAAACTTAGCTCCAAAACTACAAACAATCCAATCAATAAATGGACTATGGAACTAAACAGAAACTTCAACAGAGGAAGTTCAAAAGGCCAATAAATAGATGAGAAAGTGTTCTTCATCCCTAGCAATCAGAGAAATGCAAATCAAAATTAAATTTAGATTTCACCTTGCTCCAGTTAAAGTAGCAAAGATGAAGAAGACAAACAATAACACATATTGGAGTGGTTGTTGGGAGGAAGGAACACTAACACACTATTGGTGAGACTGCAGACTGGTACAACCACTCTGGAAAGCAGTGTGGAG